>JAGKTI010030858.1:0-7500 GCA_018397915.1 Birgus latro
TCTCTCTCTCTCTCTCTCTCTCTCTCTCTCTCTCTCTCTCTCTCCATTTTAGATTTCTTTCGTTCCCCTTCGGTACCTCTTCTTACTCAGTTATTCCACTGTTTTATACCTTATCCATCCCAGTTCAGCCCTTTCTCTCCTGTTTTTCCTACCAGTCTTGTCCACCAGGCTCTCTCCTAATCCCTTTTCCATCCCACTTACCTACTTTTGCCATCTGATCGTTCTGTCTCTGTTGGTTATCCTTTCCTTTTCTCACTCTGTTTCTCTCACCCATCCCCTCCTTTCTGGCTCTCCTGCTTCTTCCCCACCCCACCCTTCGCCCACATATAGAGATAACCCAGACAGCGGTGCCAGCCAGACAGAGCAAGGTAGCACATCCGTCCCGCCCACACTCTGGATGTACCGCGTGCTTTTGTCATATGGCAAGGATAGGTCTCAGTTTTTATACTTGTTGGAGATTAAAATTCGACTGATACAGTTTTTTTATAGGTTGTTTTGCAGGTTGTCTCTTGGAAATTAATGGTCCAGTAATCTGTCGTCATGGCGAGTTTAACCTCTAATCTCTTCAGCCCGAGGATGTAGTTTCGTTTTATTTTTCTTAACTGCAGAAAGATAGAACCAAAGGCTGACAGCTTGTAGAATTTTCCTTTTCCTAAGGAAATTAAAATGCTAAAATAGAGACCCGTTCATTTCGAGATGTTTGGGTACATTGGGTTTAAAACGCTGGAGGTCGTAGGTAGCAGTAGCGACAGTTAACCCTTCCCCATGCTGCCCAAGTACAGATAAGGAAGGTACTTCGCATTCCAGAATCTAATCTACTACTCCCCCACTGTTCACTTCCCATGCATTCACAATCCATGCGCCCACACCACCTGGCCCACCCAACCCACTCAGACTTAACCCTCATTCAACCGACACTCAATAGTTACCCTACGCTCAGCTTTCATCGAGCCTGCCCTCTCATATGCACTGAACTTGTACTAAAACTCGACAACAGCGAGTTACACACACACACACACACACACACACACACACACACACATTCGTCGTAGTGAAAGGTTAATCTTTCATAATCCGCTAACGCAACCAAATGTTTTACGATCACAAAGTTTCAATAGGTAAATAGATAGTAGTGGATAGAAAATAAGATGAATAGATAGATAAATATGGGCAGATAGATAGACGTAGATAGATAAATGTGGGCAGATAGATAGACGTAGATAGATAAATATGGGCAGATAGATTGACGTAGATAGATAGGTAGACAGGCAGGGAGAGATACAGACAGCGACAGAGAGAGCTACCGTAGCGCCACCTGCCGTAAACTGACCGTAATTGGGTTGGGTTGAGCGGTAACAAATGAACACAAGAGAGCGAGCGCACCTTCCCTAATATTCTGAGGGCTAAATGGAAGCGCTTATAGAATAGCGAAGAGCGAAGCGAAGCAGCGGCGCGGCTCGCAACACACTCCCTGGATCCATATTCAAATGAAGTGCCCGGGAATCGCTGACGCACTCTCTCTCTCTCTCTCTCACTTTCCCTATCTCCCTCTCCTCAAAGGTCCACCTCTCGTTAGGTCCCAAGTGTTGTAGGGAGGATGTGTGTGTGTTTGGGGGAAGTGGGTGAAAAAGGGAGGGAAAGTGTGATTGTGTGTTTGGGGGGGGTGTTCAATTCTAGTATTATAGGACGTACTTTAATTCCCCCAACGTTGAGTAGAATTATCTGGAAGCAGCGAGAATAGAATAAAAATAAGACGTCGCCAGATTCAAGAGGTTAAAAGAGTTTACTATTCAGTGCAATCACATCCTATATCAGTTTGCTCATGTTAACCCTAGACGATTTTACAAAGCTAATGAGAACCTTTCCTCGTACTGAAGGGGCTAAGGGTGGCCGCTCGCGACCTCCTCTGCGTGTTTGTGAATTGGGGCTGTATTCATAAAGTACCTCAGCCAATTTCTTCAATAAATTAGTCTCCGTTTCAGTTACAAGTTATCAACAATTTTTTTTTTTTTCACATTTTTCCTCTTTCACTTCCACTGTTGGTTATCTGTGAAGTACTGGTAAGTTTATGAATGGAAATGAAAGTATATACTGACAGTCTTACACTCAACTTCAAGTCCAAGAACGTTTGTGAATATGGACCATGATGTGTGTTTACCTAGCATAATCGTCTCAGGCCAGCCGAAGCCCCGCACCCCCTCGTCAGGCCCTCCTCGTCAGGCACGGTATGATCGTGGGGTCATAGACTCTAGGGGAGAACTGGGACCTTGCAAAAATGGACTGTGTCATAATTACCCGCGTGCAGCGATATGCAGCCCACCCCCACAAGTTTCGTAATGTCTACAATAATTAAAATCGTCAGCATACAGCGAAAATATAATAAAGAAGTCATCCTTTTGGACAGGTTTACGAATTACATTTTAAGCCTTTCAGTTCGTTGACGGGTTTTCCTTTCTTACCAGTATTAGATGATATAATTCCATTTTGAAGCGACACATCGTAGACAAGTGCTCCGACGCTATGTCATTTAACCCCTTCACTACGAGAGTTCTCCCCGTGCTGAAAAAAATCGTCTGTAGACAAGAAAAATGACATCGTCGTACAGAACAAGTAAGTTCTCGTTTCGATATTGATATTCTTTGCGTAAATTAAATGGAAAATAATATTAACGTGTATACACACTGTGTACATAAATACACTGCACGAGACAAAGTATATCCAAACCGAATGCATAGATATAATACAAAAGAGTATTAACGTATACTGACATTGTACACATATGAGTAAATGGATACAAGAGAGTAGTAATATTCCATAATGCATAACATAATTGTAAGAAAATTGTGCGTCATTGTGTACTGTAATAAAATGCAAGAGATTTTTACATTCCATATGCAGAGAAAAATGTAATCGGTTTGTTTTTGCCTGACGGAACAGGGTCACCCCCACAGCTTGAGCACTTTAGTTGTGGTTGCTCGAAATTCGATGAGCGTTAGTTATGAGGTAGGAATGAGCGTCGTTGGTTGCTGTGCAAATCGATCCTTCAGACCACACTGTAATCATCACCTGGATTACAAGGGGTTAGGGGTCTCACTTTGGCTAGAACAAGGCGCTGACGATAGTATGGATCATACCGTAAGCCACTATCTGAGACTTTTCAACACCACTTCTTTTTTTTCAGCGATGTAGTTTGTATTTCGCACCTTTTTATCGGTTTGTACGTTACTGAGGCAGACTACCGGCAAGTCGGTGCTGTAAAAATATAAATAACATAAAATAAATATTTAGGTGATGTTAGCATAATAAATCATTTAGAAAATGTGCAACGAAGCCTGAAGTGTTAGCTAGATTTCGGCCTTATGAGACTCGGTGCTGTATTCTCGTCAGCTTGGGAGGCCTTCCAGCTCTTCTTCCTTAGACCTTTGTTCTGCTTATTATACCGGTGCCTTAATATTCTTTTCAACTTAATTTATACTTTTTAGGTACCGAACTGAAGTGCAAAAATTATATAAAAGTAAACAAAACGAACCATATAGCCTACAGAAATATACCATTAAGAAAATTGTGATTAGAGAGCGTCCTACTCTGACGAAAATACGGTCCATGATGTACAAGGCTAAACCCTCAGCACAATGAGTTCCAGGCCCTAATGGCGGAGCCGAGGGCGCTGCAGAATATCTGAGATGCCTCTACCCGATGACTAAATGGCACCCACATCTTTGGTACCCCCTATGTTGGGACGAGGCGCCAGTTTTAGTTTAGTTTTTTTCATACTTTTTGTTCATTTTTTCCACTAAGACCCATCTAGGTCGACAGAGGTAAATATATTACACATGACCAAGTATACCCTCAACAGCTGTAATAATTTATGTTCCTTGCTATATTTGCATTTTACGATTCGCCACCACTCATTTCCCTAGACCAGGTCTACGAGTGGGCCATGAATTATTGCACGTCACTCCCAGTCCCAGCGACGGTGTATAAATGAAATGCGGAGCCCGGACTGATCAGGAACAAAAAGTTACGCTGCATGTCATTAAAATTTAGAGCCTATTTATGATAGTTTTGTTACGTGTAAGACCCGCTTTTATGGCCTCGTGCGAACTATAAGTGGAGGAACCTGGTCTGGCGGCCCCTCACATCGGGCCAGGTTGGCGTTTGGAGTTGTGTCGCCAGAGGGCCTTGATAATTACCATTTAAAATCCATTTAACGTCGCCATTAGCTCGACAGATATCACTCGTTTATTAGTTAATGTACTAGTTTTAGAGCCGGCTTGCATAACTCACCTCAGTTATATCAAAAGATAAGAGAGCAGATGGATTGGCGACAGGTGATTCTGCAATTTGGTGACTGCGACACAAACATTGCAAAATTATCGCCTGGAGGAGCACAGCCATTGTCACACCATATGTAACCCAACCGTGACGTCGAGTGCCACCAGCCTGGGTAGCTGGGCAGCAGGGATGTCACAAGATCAGCAGTACGGACATCAGCCACTAACATTATGGGGACAAGAGCAGCAGAAACGTCACTAGGTCAGAAACACGGACATACACCAACATCAGCGCCAAAGGTATCATCAACAATATGTAGAGGGGAGTAACAGTAGCAGCAGAGGCATCAGCATCACTAGTAGGAATATCAACGTCACCGGCAAGAATATCACAAGCATCATCACCCTTGGACAGCAGCAGCAGAAGCACCGGTTTTGTGTGTGTGTGTGTGTGTGTGTGTGTGTTTCCGTCATCATCTGCTCCAGCTGTGTTGTATACGAGGCCCAGTGGATACGAAATTTAAAAACTTTACGGTAGCATCACAAACATAAGCGAATGGGTCGTCATCATCATCAGCAGTAGGGACACACTAGCTTCAGCACCCTTGGCAACAGTACCTGTCTGACATCATCCGTACGGTCTGTGTTGTAAGGAGACTCCATCTGCACGAGAGAGAATTTTGTCGCTGACATCACCAGCATCACCAACAAAGTCCTCACCAGGGTGCTACTGACAAGTAGCACAGGTTCCACATCATTTGCACTCGGGTGTGTTTTCAAAAGGCTCCATCTACACGAGAAAAAGAAATCTGCTGACATCACTAGCATCAGTAACCGGGACATTACCAACATCAGCAGCAGGGACAACACCATCTATAGCACCTATAACAGCAGCATCGGTTCGACATGATCTACGCCGTTTGTGTTCTAAAGAGCTGCCATGTAAACGAGGAAGAAACATCCCGTTGACATTACTAGTATCAGCACCCTTGACGGCAGCAACAGTCTGACATCATCTCCGCCGGGTGTGTTGTAAGGAGGTCCCATCTACACGAGAGAGAATCATCCCGCTTACAGGCCCACAGGCAGCCATCACATCACCCGGTACACCCAAGGAGAGTTTGATGTTCTCTCACGTTCCCGCGCCTCAAGAGGAGCAATAAACCAGGACCATAATGCCAGCAAACCAGATTATAATGGCATGTATGAGGTGCACGTATCATTAGTGCGGTGGACATGTAAGCTGAACCCGTCCCAGCCAGGTCTTTGGGCAACACGGCCGCCTCACCGACACTCACAAGAAACGCCAATTATCTCTTGTCTCTCTCCCTGTTCTTGTGTTGCTCCACAGGTAGTGATGGTTGTTTTTGGTGTATCCTGTCTAGGGCTAAGATTCCCTTACTATGCTTTTCCTTTTGTAACTAAGACATACGTACCCACAAAAACAATGATCTTTCGTCTTAGTCGTTGTTCTTGTGCTGCTTAGCAGGTTGTTGTTGTTGCTGGCGTATCCAGTCCAGTGCAGAGTCGTTAACAAACTTGTAATTATTTTCCTTCCGTAGCATTTATGTGTTTTTGCTGGAAAGACAAGAGGAATGGGAAGGCTTTGTATTCCTCGCTCTGGTTCCTGCAGAACCAACTAGGCCTCTTATCTCTCATTTCTCAAACTCTTGTCCCTGTGCTACCGAGATTCAGAAACTTGCGATAAATTTCCTTCTGTTACCATGATTTGTTCTTGCGGGACGGACGAGACGTGGGAAGCTTCTGAACACCTCCTTCCTTGTCCATCCTACAAAAACAGTTAGATCCATTATCTCATGCCTTGTATCTCGTTCCTGTGCTGCCGCGATTCAAAAACAGACGTAAGGTAAATGCCCCTTCGTAACTAAGACTTCATTTTGTAAGAGGGACAAGATGCAAGGCAGGACTCTATATTCCTCGTCTTTTCTCCTTTCCGTAAAAATAAGGCTTAGGTACAACAATTAGCAAAAATTCGCTGACGCTCCTTTGTCGGCCGTGTTACTAGAAGGTGTTAAATCAAAAAAAAATTGTGATAGCAGTATGAAGCACACGACAAAGGATTTTGAGAAGGAAGGATACTCTCCGTCGTTTGGGGAGGAATGAGAACAATGGAAGACTGGACAATGTCGGGGAACGTTTGCTCCTGGCTGTACGTCAGGAGTTGATTGTAAGGTATTTAATGAATCTCAACCCAGGGACATAAACGTTCTATCGTGTGAGCTACATTAGATTTTATACTCCTCAGCCTGAGGACAGCTTTTATTATATTTTTGCTGACGATTGCATTCTCCTTAGGATAACATACAGGCTGGAGAGGCTAGATGTAGCGTCAGTCAGTCCCATCATTATTAGAGGTCTGACCTAGACATAGTGTAATCTCCTAGAAGTAACAAGGAAAAATATGTTATCTAGATGAAGTGGTTAATAACCGTAAAAGAGACCCAACCTTACATCCTGAGTCAGTTGTCAAAAGAAGTTAGACGCGACACGATAGCCACGAATCACTCAAGCTTAATACGGTGAGGCAAGTCGAGTTAAACGGCAGAGGGTGGAATAAAAACGAGCTAATGGTTAATGGTTTACGAGTGTGGTGTCGGGGCAGGAGTGTATGATGGAATGCGCCCCTGTGGCCTCTATATAGTAATTAGCCGAGGAATGACGCCGCCTGTTGGACCAGATTCCTCAGTGTAGTGACGGGATCGCCACCACACTGGACTCTATTCCCGGGTAGCCAGGGTTTGTGTTTTTCAAGATATTAACGACTTTGCTTGCCGGGGACGCACGAAGTTGCTCTGTTCAGGCTACTACATGATGATTTTGTTCAGCTAAGAGAAGTTCTAGTTGTCAAATGATTGACTGTCTGTTAACCTTTGGACTACCAGAAATTCATGAGCTAAAAAATATCTGGATTTAGCCTGAATAAAATGCTTAAGTGCATCCATTGCAGCGAACGAGTTAGCCCGTTCATGGTCCGAGCAACTATATTTCCATTCCACCGACCTCCTTGCGATTACATTTAGATGACTGTGTCTTACGAGCCTGAGTGTTAACCAATCATTACGGTAGAGTACGCTCCATTGCAATTGATTTTTATTTGAAATACCTGTTTTTCGTGTTTTTTCACTTTAGTATTCACTGATTTGCTTTTGGAGGTTATTGCAATCGTTTGAGTAAGAACGCGAATAAAGACAATTTTACACCCAAC
>JAGKTI010030860.1:0-12279 GCA_018397915.1 Birgus latro
GGGGGGGTTCGGCCATCAGCCTACGATGTCCGAACAGTGAGGTCACCAGATAGTGGTCGTCTGGATAGTAGAGAGATTACTATTGGAAAAAGTCTGATAAAGCCTGAAGCAGTCCAGACTGCCTGACCACTTAAGCTATGTTCACCACAATAAGGTAAATAAAAGATATGTTTATCAGTGCACTGTACAGTATTATTACATATTTTATACCATTTGACTAATGTAGTGAAGTTATAACACAGTACAGTACCACAATGGTAGTCAAAACAGTTTGAAAACCATTCATGCGATCCGGACTGATGTCTGATGTATCGGAAAAAGTCCAGATTACCAGGGGGAAGTCCGGATGTCGCTTTTATTGGAATTTCGCATTTTTCGGAATGGTTTGGGCCCCAATTAGTCTATTATAGTGAGGTCTCATTGTATTTGACTTTGGACTCCCATTGTGACAGAGTCTTCCATATAATGTACTGTGCTGTATTTGCATATACAGCTATTGATCATCCATTGTCATAAGTCGTGAACTTTGCCCTTGGACTTCTAGAAATTTTCAACTTTTGCTCATTGTGTTTAAGCAGAACTTTAAAAATTTTGAAGTGACCATCACTCGTTTCTACTTCATCAACAATGCAAACTGGAACTCACAAACAGTCCACTCTGCCCTCACTGTAGTTCACTTCCCAAAGCATAACACTTACTCATCACATGCACCTCACTGTTTAATTTTTTTGAAGGAGTGGCTGGTTAGGGTGGTTATGGCCATGTATGTGGGTGCTCGCACCCAAGTAAGAGTGAATGGAGATTTGAATGATGAGTTTTCCGTGAACGTTGGTGTGCATTAGGGGTCAGTTTTGAGTCCCTTGTTGTTTATCATGGTACAAAGCCCTCTCACACGACTTCAGAAATGGACTCTCGTTGGAGATGTTGCATGCTGATGATTTGGTGTTGATTGCAGAGAATGAAGGGAGACGGAGGAACGATTTAGGAAGTGGAGAGATGGTATGGGGCGCAAGGGCTTAAGGGTAAATGCAGATGAAACAAGGGTGATGATGTCTGGGGTTGGTGGCAGTGCAGTCGGGGAATATGGAGGGTGGCCATGTGCATCTTGCCACAAGGGCGTGGGAAGTAATTCCATCTTGTGCAGTGTTTGTGATAAAGGGTGCACAAGATATGTAGTGGTATTAGAGATAGACTGCGAGATAATGCTGATATTTTGTGTGTGGTGTGTCGGGGGGTGCAGGTGGAGATTGTCAAGCATGGGGAGGTTAGACTTGCTGATGAGTCGATTGAGTGTGTGGAAGAGTTTTGTTGTTTGGGAAACATGTTAGGTGCTGGAGGTGGGGTTGGGGCTGGCTCTGTGGCTGGGGTGGGGGGTGGTTGGGGAGGGTTCAGGTAGCTGTTGCCTTTTCTGACATTGAGAGGACTTTCCGTGTGTGCTGGGGGGTCTTTGTGTGCAGCATCTGTTAGGAGTGTGATGTTGTGTGGTGGTGGGACCTGGGCAGTGGGGGAAGAGGATGTTTGCGAGCTCAAGAAGAAGAGGTGACGGTGATTGTGTGGATGTGTGGTGTATCCCTGCGTGCGGGGCCTGTGGGGGCTGGGTTTGAGTGGAGGAGTTGAGAGGTGGGATGGGGCTGGAGTGTGTTGGTGTTGTGATGGGGATTGGTGGATTGGGTTGGTTTGGGCATGTGGAGAGGGTGGGGGATGGTAGTTGGGTGCAGTGGGTGAGAAGTGTTAATGTTGGGGGTGGGGTTGCGAGGAGTGGACTGAGAAGAACGTGGGACGGGGTCATTGGGGGTGGCCTCGGGATTAAGCGACTGAACATGGAGGCTGCCAGAGATCGAGCAGCATGGAGAGCCGCCATTAGGTGACTAAGGCCGACGCGTGCAAGCATGTTGGAGCCTTCAGAAACGAAAAATGATTGTCCTCAAACATTATCACACATTTTGTTCTATTAGCTGTTTCTCTCACTCCATTTCACCTTTTGTATAATATTCAACACTTTTGCTTCAAAATGTCCTTTTCTTCATTTTCTTCTCTCTCCAATTTTTCCTTTTTTCTTCACTGTTCCTTCATTATATCTGCCGTTGTGGTTGGTCTATTTTCTTCTTGTACCTGCAAGGCATTTTGCTTTTCTTTCATTGTGTGTGGATAGATAGATAAATATTTTGTAACTCCTAGCTGCACTGTAAAGAAAAAAATACTGATAATAATAAGAGATGATATGGAATTAGTTAGCCCCATGAGATGGCCAGGATTTCAGGGGTGTGAGGTGGCTAGGATTCCTGGGTCTTCAAATGGTATTTGAATTATTTTGTGGCTCATTTCTTTTGGTATGTTATTGGTAGGTCTACCACTTTCATAATTTCTCTTTCCTTTGTTTCTAGATCATACCTCACCCCATTCGTAGTTAGGGAAAAAGGTAATGATGATGATGATGATGATGTGTTGCACTAATGTGTGGTATTCTGACCTTGCAGCTTGCAGCAGCATTGCGGAGTACTGATCCAGAGGCTTATGTGAGTCACTTACCAATACATCAGGATGGCTCCTGTAATGGCCTCCAGCACTATGCAGCCCTTGGCAGAGACAAAATTGGTGCCACATCAGTCAACCTTGCACCCTGTGACGTTCCCCAGGTTAGAGACAAATACCTTAGAGCATTTTGTCAGACCAGCCTCATGACCTATCATATTTTTGTTGTGATATGTTTCATAACTATATCATCATTTTTGTCATAAATAACACCCACACCCACACACTTCACATTGATTTTGACCATTATCACATCATTTTCCATGAAACATTGAACATTTGTGGATGCAGCATACATCCCTCCTATGGATTATACTGTACCACCCAATCAGACAGCCATCATCTCTCACATGCTTTGCAACCATCATCAATGCTCTTCACTTCATTCAAGTGCCTTTCCATTCTTAACTTACAAAAGTAATTGTAATGCTTTTTTCATCCACTGTTTTTTCCCACCAGGAGTATNCCACGACCTTAAGCCCACACATCTAGCTGGGTGCACACGAATCATTGTCCATAACCCATATCCATCATCCAATCCTGTGTCACCTGTCACCCCATGAGGAGCTTAGGAG
This sequence comes from Birgus latro, assembly GCA_018397915.1. Classification (NCBI taxonomy): domain Eukaryota; kingdom Metazoa; phylum Arthropoda; class Malacostraca; order Decapoda; family Coenobitidae; genus Birgus; species Birgus latro. Next base: position 3,108 of record JAGKTI010030860.1, read on the forward strand.
CTGGGGGCTAGGCAAGTTGGTCCTGACATTTAAGATGAAAGTAACCAGCCTCACTCATCCATGAGTGGTATAACTTGAGGAATAAACCCCAACCATCCCTTGGATATAAACCTACACAGGCTCAAATTGGAGCACCTTAATTATTTACTAAACCACCAGACGCCATAATTTGGTTATATGGTTACCATCCAGCGTAGTAAATGGTTTCTTGGTATACAGGAACCATTTGGCTTGTCACTCAGTGTACTCACCCATAGGCTGGAGAGGAAAGATTGAAGGAAAGAAAAACAGAAGAGGGAGTGTAAAGTCACCCATAGGCAGAAGGAAGAGGAAAGAATGAAGGAAAGTTAGACTGATGAGGAAGGAAGGAAGAGAGGAAAGGGCAGACACCCCGAGCAGCACTACATCAATTGGAAGGAAGGAAGAGAGGAAAGGGCAGACACCCCGAGCAGCACTACATCGATTGGAAGGAAGGAAGAGAGGAAAGGGCAGACACCCATAGCAGCACTACATCGAATGATTGGATGGTGAATGCCCCCACCTACCACTAACCAATTGTAGGCAGGTATGGAAATTACCAAAACAGTCATATTCACGCATAGCACTTACTATAAGCCAATCACAATGCTTCCTTCCTATGCTGAGCATCAAGGATACTTGTGCTTAATGCCCCGGCACCCGACTCTGCATTGTCTCCTCTCTGTTGTTAGTGTGTGGTTCTGGTGTGGCTTATGAAAGGAATCCCCCCCCATTCCTCTTCCACTTACCCAGTGTTACCATGGCTGGTCATAACCCTCCTAAGCCTACAACTTCTTCGAGGAAGGAGAAGAAGATTGAGCCAACGTTAACTTACAACCAAAAGTCATATGAGATGCTGGGTGGAATAACCTCTTGTCCACCACAGTGGCCATTTTGGAGTTAAGTACACCAACGTATTCCCCAATCCCTCTTCTGCTAGTACAATAACGAATCATGTGAAAAAATGCCCCCAATAAGGGTGAAAATCCCATTTTATAGAGGGTGCTGACTGACCACGCTGCACATGAAGGTATTTATACTCAGCTAGGTAGCATTATCTTCTCCAGGTCCTGAACCATGGAAACCAACATCAGGATCAGTTATTCCACTGGTGTTAAGGTAAATTTTTTCTATGTATTCACGTTAAGACATGCATCTGTTGTCACCTCCATGTGGGGGAAGTCCCAGAATGGTAGTAATAATTACTTGAGCGCTACACCCGTGTTCAAGGTCAGCACTATGGTACGGGCAGCAGTATGGTACTGACAGATTTTCTTAGCTATATTTTATTTTTTTGTGCTGGTTTTGTGCTATATTAATGGATATTGTGAAAGTACATTCATACATCATAAGGTTGGCTTGCGATAACACACATTTTCGGGTAAATGCAGTTCATTGTTGTCAGGCAAGAAGGGATAGATGCTGTTAATGTATTGTTCTTTCAAAATGCCATTGCTTTACATACTCTAACATGCAAGCAGATGTTTTCAGCTACATTTGGGGGGGGGGGAAACAATATCTTTATCGGTTGAAAAGATATGGCATTTTGAAAGTAATAAAACTTTAACAGCGTTTTTTCCCATTTTCTATATTTGGCGCACAAGAGGTTATTCCACTCAGCGCATCATATGTAAAAAGGAGGATTTATGGCAGTGAGAAAAAAGCCAAAGTTGCCCACCATTATGGAATCAATGAGGTAATTCATGATGAATTGGGCACGATGATTCCACCTATATCATAACAAACTCACGCTCTTCTATCTGTCTATCTATTGGCAGATGCCATAATCCTGTAAGGGGTGGCCATTTGACTTTGAGTTATTTGATTTACAGGGAGGGGCACTAACCCTCCACCAACCCACTTGCTGACACGTAGGGAGCACGTATGGTTTGATTATGTGGTTACCACCCAGCTTTGTAAATGGTTTCTTAGCTTACAGGAAACCATTTGGCTTGTCACTCAATGTAAAGCCACCTATAAAGGAAAGAAAAGCAATAAGAAATGACAGGAAAGATTGAGTTATGTAATTTTGGAACATATGCAACAAAGTTAACTTTTGAATTGTGACTGCAAGAAGTGAGTGAAAAAACAAAAGATACCTATTGTTGCATCCCAATTCCCACACTGCCACAGGCTCCAACAGCAGTAGTGCAGTATAGGAAGGACTTTGCCCAGTGAGTTGTTCTTCCTATGGTCAGCCTTTAGGTGTACAGCACACAAGATCAGCTGAGGCGAAGATAAACACTGGCTGCTTAAAGTTGACTGTCTTTATTAACCAAACAATTCCACTTTATGCTTGCTAACTTCATTTGACTGTTCTCACAAGCACTGGATGTATATAAACTGAACTAACTGCAATTTCACTACTTCACACTTATTACACTTCACTGTTTTCACAAGTACCGAAAATGTACAAACTTCTACAAACACTGCTTTCACAAGTACCGAAATATACAAACCACTCAAACTGACTGAGGCTCAACTAACTCTTAACCTTAACAACAACTTACACTCTCATTCCCCTTCCTTATACAGCCTTGCATTACTCAAGAACGATCTATTTCTCCAAAGTTCTGGTAAGTACTGGTGCTAACCTGCCCCTAGTAACACAGTTACTAATTAAGAGACATCAAACATGCCAGAGTCTTCTTACATAACACACTAAATCATTTACCAAACGAATAAAATTACTTAATTTAACAAACAGTCACGTAAATAAAACATTATAGAGAAAAAGAGCATAAAAATTAATGCAAAACTTATGAAATAACTATGCTCAAACAGCAGACAAACTGGTAACTCTGACTCGTACCGATACCAGAACTAGCCTGCCATACAGAACACCGAGAAAAATCTCGAACACCTAACTGTCAAAACCCGCTTCGTAACACTACCCCCTCCCTAGTTCTTTGTCGTCCCAACAAAACTACACAGTTTATACAGACATAATTAATCCTAATGAAACATCTAACTATACACAAAATAATCTTTCAACTTATCAGGTCTTCTTCTTTGCCGCTTCCGACAACGTCCTTGCTCCTCCACACAGTCTACTCCTTCGGGAAGGTCTGGGTCCTCTTCCTGATCCACTTCTTCCCTCGGGAAACTGTCACCATCCTCTTTCACTTCAGCTTTGTGGTCCTCCTCAACATCCTCGGCTGCGGGAGAGCATGATCCCCCGGAGACGTCCCAGCTGTACTGTCCTGGCCCATGGTACTTCCACAGACGATTTACGTGTACCACCTTCGGGCGAGACTTCCTGCCTTCCCGAATCCGATACGTTACATCTGACAGGTGGTCCATCACAGTGTAAGACCCATCCCATGGGCTCTGCAGCTTCGGTGACTGTCCCTTCTTTCGCTGAGGATTGTATAACCAAACTTGATCGCCATCCTTGAAGCTCACCTCTCTTGCCTTGGTGTCATACTTGCACTTCATCACCTTTCCTGAGAACTTGAGGGCTCCTCGCACTTGATGATGTACCTCAGCCAGCCTTTCTTGAAGGTGCTTCGCATAGCCGGTGGTGCCTGTAGGCAGCTCTTCACCAGGTGGTCTTCCCAGTAATAAGTCAATGGGTAAGCGTAACTCGTGGCCCAACATCATTTTGCAGGGGTGTAGCCAGTAGACTCGTTTGATGTAGAACGGTATACCATCAACAACGCAGGTAATTTCTGGTCCCATTCTGTTTGTCCATCTGTGCAGTACTTGGCCAGTTCTTGTCCTAGGGTCCAGTTGAATTTCTCCACCATCCCACCTGACTGTGGTCTTAGTGGGGTCATCCTGGTCTTCCTGATCCCCAATAACTGGGAGCACTCACGGAACACAGCAGACTCAAAGTTTCTACCCTGGTCTGAATGTAGCTCCTGTGGCATCCAAAAATGACAGAAGAACTGGTCAACCAACACCTGAGCAACAGTTGCAGCCTCTAGATCAGGGATGGCATAGGCTTCTGGCCACTTTGTGAAGTAGTCCATCATGACACATATATATTGGTTTCCTCTTTCTGTGAGCGGCAAAGGTCCAGCAATGTCCACTGGAACTCTTTCCATCGGTGCACCCACTTGGTACAGCTGAAGAGGGCCGGACCCACATTTCTTGGGTCTCTTCTTGGCACAGCACACATCACAGGCCCGACACCACTCTTCAACATCCTGACGCTTGCCAATCCAGTAGAACCTCTGTCGCAGCTGGCTTAGAGTTTTCTTTACTCTCAGGTGCCCACTGGTGATCTGGTTATGGGACTCATCCAAGATCTCTGACCTCATCTTCTTCGGAACCACCAGTTGCACTCCTCTTTTCTGTGTCCTGGCCTCCTACAGTACCAGCAACTTCCCTCAAATTTTTCCATTTCACATACCTGCCCCTTTCTCACCTTGAATCCCGCACTACGACCTGTCTGAAAAGTGGACGTACTTGACCTGACATAGGACTCAAACTCTAGAGCCCTGGCAAGTGCATCTTGCATGCTTCTGGGTTGTGCCTGCTTCACCTGCACTTTCAGCTCTGCACTGTCAAGAGCACTGATGAACTGGTCCCTCAGTAGAATACCCAACAGCTGCTCCAGGGTATGCCTTATATGCCATACTCTCCTGGTCATGAGCAAGCTGCTTTAGGGGTTCTCCCCGAGCCCATACACGGCTCCGGAATCTTGCTCTGTAAACCTCAGTTTGGTACATGGTTCCATATCTGCGCTCCAGCACTTCTGCTAGGGACTGATAACTGTTCCTCTCCATCACTGACATTGGCCCAGAATTTCCATTGCGGCACCCTTAAGGCTAGTAGCAAGCTGCACTGCCTTCTGTCTATCATCCCAGCCATTCTGATCCGCAAGTAACTCGAACTGTGCACGGTAAGCTTCTCTGCCATCAAATTCCTGAGGTTTCTTTTTAATTGGACCCCCATTATAGCCACACACTTCACTGGTTTGGGATCTTAAAACTGGGGCATCATAATTAAGGCCAGGACTTAAAACTTCTACATTCTGTACATTCTGATTATTCATCCCTGTAACACTACCTTTAGATGCCTGGGATCCATCAAGATTCACCATACACTGTCCATTCCTTTCATATGCTCCCTGTACACTAACCTGAGGCTCAGCAGTGCAGTATTTCTCTACAGCCTCCATTTTCTCACTAATTATCTTTACATGGTCAACTACATGCTTCAACTGACTATCTACATGCTGTCTGCACTCTGTCACTATTTTCTCACTAATCTCCAGCTGGCTATCCACATGCTGTTTACACTCCATCACATTATTACTCACCTCATACTTCTGCTGCCATAGCTCAGCGTATACTTCCTCTTTCAGTTGTTCCTGTTCTTCCTTCATCTTCCCCATGAATGCATCCAGCTGCCCCCGCACCCCTCAGTTGTACTTCCCTCTGTTGCTCCTGTAATGCCTCCTGAAGCTGTTCATATCGTTGTTTCTGTTCTTCATTCTGTGCCTGTAGTTGTGCTTGGAATTGTTCCTTGAGTTCTTTCTGTTCTTCTTTCTGTTCTTCACGTTGTGTCTCTAGTTCTTGGAGTTTTTTCTGTCCTTCATTTTGGGCTTCTAGTTTTTCACTCTGTGCTTGTATTAGCTTCACAATTGTCACCAGGGAAATTTTCTCCTCCTGCCCAGCTCGAGACCTTGTCTTCACACCTTCTTGCTCCATATCGAAGATTAGACTTACTGGAGCACCTAAATTATCCACACTCCTGACACCAGTGTTGCATCCTTAGTCCCCACACTGCCATAGGCTCCAACAGCAGTAGTGCAGTATAGGAAGGACTTTGCCCAGCGAGTTGTTCTTCATATGGTCAGCCTTCAGGTGTACAGCACACGAGATCAGCTGAGATAAACACTGGCTGCCTAAAGCTGACTGTCTTTATTTACCAAACAATTCCACATTATGCCTTTTAACTTCACTTGACTGTTCTCACAAGCACTGGATGTGTGCAAACTGTACTAACTGCAATTTCTCTTAATACATGACAACACTTCAGTTATTACACTTCACTGTTTTCACAAGTACCGAAAATGTACAAACTTCAACAAACACTCTTTTCACAAGTACCGAAATATACAACTTCACTGCACCGACACTTCACTCAAACTGACTGAGGCTCAACTAACTCTTAACCTTAACAACAACTTACACTCTCATTCTCCTTCCTTATATAGCCTTGCATTACTGGAGAACGATCTATTTCTCCAAAGTTCTGGTAAATATTGGCCCTACCCCGCCCCAAGCAACACAGTTACCAATTGAGAGACATCAAACATGCCAGAGTCTTCTTACATTACATAACACTCTAACTCATTTACTAGACTTAAATTAAATTACATAGTTTAACAAACAGTCACGTAAATAAAGCATTATAGAGAAAAAGAGCATAAAAATTAATGCATAACTTACGAAACAACTACACTCCAAACAACATGCAAACTGGCAACTCTGACTTGTCTCGCCAAACGCCTAGAATCAGTGAGATATTTCTCGACTTCTCAACTGGCAAATCTTGCTTTGTAACAGTATTTTGTAGGGTACTTTATTCATGCTCTCCAGATAGTTTTATTCAGTTCAGGAAGCATTGTACACTGAAGGGGTTAGTGTGGGCTGAATCAATTGCCCCTAGTTTGAAAAGTTTCGCTAATCTCATGTACTCAATAAAAACGTTTGCATTATCACTAATAAGAGAATAATTGCAATAGGCTGGTTACCTCATATTTGGCAGCTTCTTTGACTAAACTGTTAGAGTAAAACAGGATAAGAAAGAAGGCTTTTCCTCGCTAACCTAACATTACGACTGAAACTGGCAGAAAATGAAGGTAGGGACGTAGGATTTTGGTATAACGTTTAATAAGTATTGTGTGTAGAGGAGTCGGGTCGTAGAATGAATGTCTCGGTGCCTATCTATACGTAATTTTATTTATGTAGTTCCCTATCTGATATTCACCTTGGCATTTCCAGTGCGGAATTATGTTCTGCAATTTGATAATGGGGCTGCATTTCTCTTGCAGTATTCTTACAGCTGTCACTTAACATACAGTGGTACAGCAACTGGGAGATAGCAGTATTACGAAGGCATAACAGTGGATGTTTAAATGCTTTCACTAAATTCGATATGTTTTGAGGTGAATGTTTTCAGGAAATTGTGAACAGTTAAGAATGCTTTGTTAATTTTTGATGTAACAAGGCAAGCGGCACTGTCAGTGAGTGAGTGTTATTGAGAAGAGGGTAGAGACAGCTGTACGCCTCCCAAAAATCTCGGCATATTGAACTTTGTTTGTAAAACATTTTAATTTGCATTTTGTTTAGTGTGTACATACAAGTGCTACATTTATTTTATTATTATTATTATTACAATTATTGTGGAGGTATTCAGAGGTTAGTGAGAGCGCATCATTGATGATGGCAATGAAGTCGTGTTCGGGAGCATGTTTGCTGAGCAGAAAAGACTCATGTCATATTTCATTTGGTTTGTTTAAGGATATTTTTCCAGATTAGGAAGTAAATGTGTTGTCTGTAGGTAATGAGACATCAGGAGCAAGTTACAGTAGTCTCGATATCACACTGAGCTGAGATCAAGTGTGGAAAAATACCATAACACCAGAGGTGTGGGGCACGAATGTGACTAGTACAGGGTACTTTTAGGGTAAATAAAATGCTGTAAATGTTCCATGTAATTGATTTTTGGAAATCTGTTTGTGTTGTCTGTGATTGTAATATTCAGTATATGCAGGCATTTGAAAACATGCAGGCATTTGATTTAGAGATAAAGTGGGTATTCTGTCATTTAATGATCTATGTATTTTCTTAAATGAATGAACAGTCAGGTTTTATTGAGTTTTGTTGTTTTAAGTTCATTTCACAAAAAATAATACATATCTCTATATGCTGATACATATTTTTCGTACTTTAATAAAGATGAACATTACATTTCAAATTTTTGTACAAAAGGAATCAGACAGTTCAGACTTCATAAACATAGTATTAAGATGGCATTGTGGTACAAAGTAACTTTTTTAAGGAAGAGGTTGCTGGTTTGTTTTCTTGTCTTGTACCCTTCTTTTACATAAAAATAAACCAAACACTTATACAGTACTGAATAGAGATTCTGAAAGGTGGACTTCATAAAGTGTTAAGATGGTGTCATGGAATGCAGTAACATTATGTAAGGAAGGGTTTGTTTGTTTTCTTGTCTTGTACCCTTCTTTTACATAACAAAGAAACCAAAGACAGATATACATTACTGAACAGAGATTCTGAAAGTGAGTGCATATTTGAGTGAAAAATACTCATATCAAGCAACCTTTCTGTAGTCTTGGTCAAGACTTACTTTTTTTCTCAGAATTGCCCTTCCATACACAATGCGAGTTTATGGGTGGCAGAAACCCTCGCAATTTATGATTTCACATTGTGTGAACCAAAGAACTTGTGTGAAAAATGGTATATGGTGGACAGCCCACCTGGGCTTGGTCTTCGGGTCCCCTTCCAGCCTACTGTACCTTGCTAATACATGTCTAATAAAACAGCAAATAGAACACCACGTACCTTTATTTAAGTGACTTCTGGGCATGTTAAGAAGGGGGGGGGGGGGGGTATCTGAGGCTCGGGGCATCTACTCTTGCACTGTGGGGCAGGGTGCCCCGTTGTCACTCTCACTGTCACTTCTGAGGTCTCCTGGAGGTGCCATAAAGTCTTCAAAGTCGACAGCTGAGACCATGATGAACAGATGGGTACTGCTACATTGCTAAAACAAACCATAAGAACATGTGTTCTTGTGACAATATGGAGGAGAAGTGTCTGTTTACCCAGGAAAGCCTGTAGATGGCATGCAGATACCTGGCCAGCTGCCCACCATTTTGAATCTGGCTCATTGCCAGCCACCTGCCTTCATGTGACTGACTCGCATTGTCCAGCCTGACACTCATAGTAATGGCAGGAAGTCCATTTTTGCCTCGGATTCATACAGCTGATTCGCATTTTGGGAGTAAGCATTTTCTTGGTTGATGTCGCATTGTACGTGATTCACACCATGTGAGTTCGCATTGTGTGGGGGGTGCAGTGTATGCATATACTATATATATATATATGCTGCCTTCATGTGACTGACTCGCATTGTCGCTGCTGCTACCCTCATCAGATCGGAAGAGCGCCGTGTT
>JAGKTI010030861.1:0-12278 GCA_018397915.1 Birgus latro
CTCTGCAAATGAATGTTGCTTAAGATATGTTGGAGTGCGCAGTTCACGATCCAGACTTTCTGAAGACTTATCACTGAAGATGAGACTTAGGTGTATGGTTTCAACCCAGAAGTCAAAGCAGTCATTCCAATAGAAGCATGCAGGGTCACCTTGGCCAAAAAAAAAAAAACCATGATAGGTCTGCAGCAAGGTGAAATGAATGTTGACAGTTTTTTTCGACTACCAGCGTGTTGTGCATCACAAATACAGGTCGTCCTTGCTATAATGATGGGATATGTTTGGGAAAACCCATCATTGAACCAGGGTATCGTTAATCAGGGATGTTATAACATAGAAAGAATAGGGATGCGTTGGAGAAGCTTGGGATCCCACCCCAACCAAGCCCACAACCCACCCAGTGAGTCCCCCCAAAAGTTTCTAGCTCACCTAAACCCCTCAGTAGCTCTGAAACATGGTAAACCAAGCCTAAAAGCACTTTATAACTCAACTAAACCCAAAAATAAAATCTGAAAATTATCAGAAATGTCTGGAAAAAATCACACTTAGTAAACTGCACCAAAAAATGGCAGTGTTCACCCCACCTATGACTAAAACACATTAATCTAAGTCTAAAAACAGTTTGTAAATCAACCTGAACACAAAAATTTAGTCAGTTATATAATGGAATTCTGAAAACAAAAAAATTGTTCTAATCAACAAACAACTCTCAACACTTACAGGTTCCTTGTCTGGTCCTGGTCGTTATCCTGGCCACAGTATCCCCCCCGAGGTTAGGGGACATCTGGTGTCCCTGGGCACTCACTCATCCTCCTCAAACCCCTCAAACCCATCTCTATGAGGCGAGAGAGAGCATGCGGGGGGAGGCTGGTGAGGCGTTGTGGAGGCAAGAGACTTATGCAATGGCTTTCGCGGTGTGGAGGTGCCGGGAGACCAATACAATGGCTTACGTTGTGTGGGGGTAACAGGAGACTGAGGCGATGGCTGATGTGGTGTGGAGGTAGCAGGGAACTGAGGTGATGGCTGATGTGGTGTGGAGGGAAAACAAGGCAGGGGAGAGCCAGGTGGCAAGAGATTGGGAGAGCAAAAAGGCAGTGAAGGAGGACATATGGAGGATGGAGACAGACCTGCTTGATGGGACATCTGTCACCAAGGGTGCAGCACATCTTCCTCAGCTGGCGGAGGACTGTGGAGATGCTCTGCTGGTGGATGGCCTGGGCTCATCTGATGAGGCTGACATGGAGGAAGGGATGTGCTTGAAGAGGGTGGTGATGGTAGTCTGCCTGGCTGCCTTCTCATTGAGCAGCTCCCTCTATATCCACATCCCCCCCTCAGTGTGCTGCACAGCATCTCTACTCCTTCCTGGGAAAGGGTCCTTATCCCGCATGATGGTGATGGCTTGGTCAACATGGGAGACCATCTCCTTCAGGGTCTTAAGGCCCAGCACTGGCAACTCTTGCACGGCTTCATCATCAGACTCCTGATGGGCATGTTGAATCTCCATGTTCAATAGCTCCTTGTTACTCATCTCCTCTCTTTGACTTTCCAACACCTCTTCCACGTCCTCCACGTCGACTGGAAGCCAGCCTTGTGAGCTTGAGGATGTCCTGCTGCACCTGCTGAGGCTGGCTTTGCACCTCCTTGGGAAAACCTCTAATCGAATGCACACACTCAAACCAGATCTTGTGCCACTCACTGTTCATAGTTGCGTGGTGTATCTCCCACCAGGCACCCGTGATGTTCTCAATGGCATTCCTGATATTATTGCCTCACCAGAACAATTACACAGATGCTCGGTTGTCTTCATCGTATGCCCTGACTAGTTGCTGCATTGTACACCAGAGGTAGTAAACCTTGAAAGTTACGATTATGCCCTGGTCCATCGGTTGTTACAGCAGTGTGATGCTGGGGGGCAGGAACATAACCTCTTTGTTCATGGCCCAATCATTCATTGCAGATGGATGGCGTGGAGCAATGTCTGTCACCAAGAGAAACCGGTTGGCCAGGTTGTTCTTGGAGGCATACTTATGCAGGGCACGTGAGAGGTAGGAGTGAAAGTAAGACGAACAGATGGAATAGGTGAGCCAGACCTTCTTGCTCGACTTCCAAATCACTCCAAAGTCCTCCATAACATAGCCAGTTAACATCCCTAGATTGTCTGATAGATAGAGGAGGAGAGGGTTTAGCTTCAAGCTGCCCTCTGTGTTGCCCCCTAGGACAAGTGTAAGTTGGTCCTTGGCAGCCTTGAACCCCAACACCGACTTTTCCTCTGTTGCAAGGAATGTCTTGGAAGACATCCTCTTCCAAAAGAGGCCCATATCATCGAAGTTCTACAATTGCTTCGTGCTGTCCTAAACATAGCCGGGAATGTCGTTGTAGCTTCCTGGGCACTCACCGCCTCCCCAGACATACTTACATAATGGAAGCCTGCATGCTTCTTGAAGTGGTCAAACCAGCCATGGCTGGCTTTGAATGCTTCTTTTTCCTCCAATCCACACTTTGCCTTCACCTTTTCTCACAGAGAGTTTTGGTGCATATGACAAACATACCTTCCTTCTGTTCTGGTCCTCTACCCAGGTCTTCAGCATCCTCTCCATCTCTTCCATCGGTGGTTCCTGGGTCCTGGTGAGGTGGGTCAGGGTGGCCACTTCACCTGCAGCAGCCTTGATGGCATCACACTTCTTCAGGATGGCAGACACTGTCGACTGCAGCAGGCAGAGAGCAGAGGCGATAGCACGTGTGCCCTGGCCCCTAACATGATGCTTTAAAATATCCAGCTTTACTTCCATTGATACGCTTTTACGTTGCCACTTAGCCTTCCCAGCACCACTAGCATCTTCAGAGGATGCTTGGAACCACGTTTGGCACCGCTATCACCATTAGCACCACCACGTGGAGCACTTTTGCCAGACATAATTTCCTTATTTATGCCAAAAAACACACAGAATCACTGTATGATATTATTAAATACACTGCATTGATCACTAGCACTACAGTACCACAGTGCCGATGAACAATGATACATTGCAAGGCAAGATGAGGTGAGGTAACACAATTTAGCACAGGCAAGCACTAGGGAGGTCTTCACCCAGTCGCAGACACAACAAGAAAGACGGTGCAGAGAGGGGAACCCTGTGCTATGAGACTGAGATGGTGCGTCAGCACTGCGATGCATGATTGGTTCTACGCACGTAAACAATGTCAGCCATCCTGTGGGGCACAGGTGGGCGCCAAGTGCACGTGGTTCAAAACAACCCATCTGATAACCGAGGACTGGCTATCGATAGGCGGGGAAGGGTGTTCATTTTTTTACATTCCTATGATGGGTTATCGTATAGCAGTTGACCATATAACAGGGTATGCCTGTATGCACCAGAAGGTCATATTGTCAACAAACATTACTACCTTGGTGCTATTCATCATCTTCGTGGCGCAGTTTGGTGGGAGAGGCCAGACCTTTGGAAAGCGGCAAGTTGGAAGCTGCACATTGACAATGCCTCTGCCTATTCTTCTCAACTAATTCATGAATATTTAGCCAGTCACAACATCCTGCAGGTCTAACAGGCTTCCTACACCCGAGACATGGCTCTGTGTGACTTTTGGTTATTCCCTAAGCTCAAAACTCCTCTGAAGGGTTCCTGATTTGAGACGAGAGAAGAGGTCATGATGAATGCAACAAAGGATTTGCAGATGAAAACTGACTTTGAAAAATGTTTCAGGCAGTGGAATGAATGCTGGACTACTTGTGTCAAGTCAGAAGGGGCCTGCTTTGGGGAAGATTAGCGTCGTAGCTCAACAGGTTTGCTGTTTATTTTTTCAGGACCCAGGTTCAAATCCTCACTGGGACAGGGAACAGTTTAAGGATTTGAATTTCATAAAATCAGACTTTAATGATCTACCAGAAGACCCGCTGACATGTCGAAAAAATACTCCTGCTAATACCAATACACCAGTACTGTATGAAACAGCCCTAGCGTGTATTCACTATGGACTGTGGGTGTTAGCACTGAAATGGTGACATGTAGAGGTGTATGGTATGTAGGAGGATTACTGGTCTTTGAGAGCAGGCTGTGAAGCCTATGACCAGAGTCAGACACATAAAAAAAAAAAAAAAAAATCTGAACCCACCTTGTATTCACTTTTTTTCTACAGAATTTTTGTACACATTGTTACAGCAGTTTATTATTAAAAAGAATACTGATGACAGTTCTCTCATGCTTTGCCAAAGTCACAGATAAGGAGCAACGTGTGAACAGGTGCGTTGTCATGGTGCAGCACTTAGGTTTTGTTTGTCCATACCTCAGACCTCTTTCTTCCCACTGCCACCCTGAAATGCTTGAGGATGTCCAGTAAAACTCATTAGTGACTGTCTGACCAAGTGTAACAAACACACAATGAACGTCCTTCCAGTAAAAAGAGTCAACATAATGTTCATAATTGGGCAACTTTGACATGCTATTTTCTTGGTCGTGGTGATGATATTCCAACTCACTGTGACAACTCCCTTTTTGTTTCAACATCATAACCATACACCTATGTTCCATCACCTGTTATGACATTTTACAGAAAGTTTTCATTAGCATTTGAACAATAAAAAACTCCTGACTGACTGTGACATGTTCTCTTTTTGCTCATGTCAGCAGATGCAGCACAAATTTTGCAGCAACACAATGTATCTTCAGTATTTCAGTTAGTATTCATGTGGCACGAGTTTTTACAGGTGTCTACTACTTTGGAAACTTCACAGACAGTCAGGTGACGATTTTCATGGATCACAGCATGCACCTTCTCGATGTGATTGTCATCTCTTGACATAGAAGACTGTCCAGATTTGGGATCATCTTCGATGGATGATCTTCCCAATTTGAACTGCCAGAACCACTTGCGACATTGCTTACGGCTCAAACAGTCCTACCCATAAGCCTGTTGCAACGTTTGAAATCTTCATGAAAGTTTTTCCTAATTTAAAACAGAATTTCATGCCAACATGTTGCTCTAAAGATCCTTTATTGTTGAACTTACAGCAAATCACCACATGCATTAAACACAACACATGTTCACTCAAGTGTATGTACCTTGATGACTGAATGATGCAGCATGATGTGGCTAGTGTTATACTAAACCTCAGAGGGCACCATTACACAGTGCTCCCTTTGTGGTCATGCAGTTCTAGCTAGTTGGTGTGCTGTTTAAAAAGTTCAGCTTCTTCTTGGCCAGACCTCATTCATCTGTTCATTTTTAATTTATCTTTTATTCTATATTCCTTCTAACATGTTTGAGTTGGTATAAATAGCCATAAGACAGATTTTCAAATATGCATGCTGCTTATTCTGTCAACTATGTGGCTAAGTGAGTGAAAATAACAAGCTGTAATAATCCACCTTTGAGAATAATGGGATTTTTATTATCAGTCAGTTGCCTCTTACCCAAGGTAACAATTGTAGCTGAAAAATGTCACAATAGAAAGGAAGAAAAATTATTGACATTTCAGTCAGATGAGTAAGGAAAATTGTGAGGCATGAGGCAGCAGTCAGGTTAAGAGAAATCTGTACCCAATGTGTTGCCAACTCTCACTCATTGTCCATCATCACAGAGTTATATGTCTAGTCACTCTGGAGATTTCATAGCACCTTTTCTTCAGTGATTTGTTTGGTCTGTTACATATTTTTGTCCTCTTGTATATTACTGGCACAAACTACAGTATATATACCCTTGCTATACTGAACCTCATTATAACAGCTTTTGGAGTTCAAAGCCCTCCAAAGTATCGTCGGCTGTACTGAACAATAGTCATTAAATGGGATGCATCACATGACTCTTCCAAATGCCTCTGAGCCCACTGAACTATTTTTTGGCCATATCGAACAATGGTTGTTAAATGAAGTGAATTATGTGGCCCATCTGAACTATTCCCGACATATGAGATGACTCAGAACACAGTTGCCAAGGTTGGCAGCAGTTTTTCCCACCCACTTTGGCTAGGTCGGAGATCTGCGGATGGAAATAGATGGTGAGCTGGGCTATTTGGGAAATGCTTTCTGGTAGGCCGAGGCAGGACCAGAGTCTGTGGATGCACTGTATTGCATTTGATCAGCCTCAGTCCTGTCAAGTCTTTTCTTGTGTCTCTTAACTTTGCCAAGTGTTTTCCATTGTGATTGTGAAAAATGACTCTTAGTAAGGAATCTCCCAGCACCTTCTCTTCTAAAAAGCAAAGAGGAGGATTATTACCATTGAGGAGAAGATGGATATGATTGTAGCCCATGAGATAAGCACAAGCAGGGTTGAACTCATTCACTGATATGGTCGTAGTAAGATGACCCTTCATGACATCCTGAACACGTAAGATAAAACAAGGGAAGCAGTGAAAAAAATGGAAAGTGGAAGGAAGGGGAAGGATGTGTTCAATACCAACACAGGAAGCTGTTGAATAAGAAGCTGGATGAAGCTGCGTGTAAGTGGTACATGCAGGAGCAAGCTGAGGGTGTCCCTGTTTTTGGACTAGACATCCAACACACAGCAAAGAATCTTGCAGCACACCTTAGAATTGAATATTTCAAGTGTAGTGATGGCTGCCTGTGAAGATTCAGGAGGCACCATGGCATTGTTAACAAGGCCATAACTGGAGAGCTGCTTAATGCTGATGTTGATCCTTTGGAGATGTTTGTTCAGCATCTTTGGACACTGATGAAGAGGAGAGCCTGCATGAGTTTCAAATTTATAATACAAATGAGACTGAGCTCCTCTAGCATACTGTTCCTCAAAACACCCAGACTTCAAAAAATATTGGTAGCACTCCAGAGCACAAAACAATGAAATAGTGGCACTTCATTCTGGCCTTTGCCAATTCTGATGATGCACATCACCTACAGCCAGTCGTAGTAGGTTAGAGCAAGTGACTCAGGTCACTCAAGGACATCATGGTTAAGGTTCCTGTGGAGTACCATAGGAACAAGTCTGCCTAGTTTATCCAGGATATCATTAACCTCTTCATTACCGAAATCGATAAGGTTTACGCTTGTAAACGTAAAAAAAGTTCTGGCGAGGAACCGAATAATTGTAAGGTTTATGGTGGTAAACCTGATAAGCATAGGGAGGTATAGGAGGGTAGGAGTGTTGGTTTGAGGGTTACTGGAGAGACTTGGGTTGTAAGAACTGGCAACTTGACTCTGACGTCATTCTCCTTGTCATGGCCATGCCATGGCCATATCAGAGTCCATGCCAGGCCATGATTGACATCATTTGGGTATTTTGGATATGATTTATTATTTCTAATGTTTTGGGCATATATATAGACCAATATGGTGTGATATAAACAGAAAAAAATAGTTGCACTAGGCATATCAGCACGTGGTTACCATGACAACCACCCTCCTAGACCCCACAACCAACCAGCAGCCAGTTCTCACCCGCAACCCCTCAGTTTCCCCCAAGCTGCATGCTGTGTCTGTGCGTGTTTTTTTTGGCTGTTTTTGCGTCATCATGGCGTCATCTGATACTGATGACGAATTTGATACAAAGCTTGTTAGTGAGTTAGATGAGTCTGACGACAATGAAACTCAATCAGACATATCAGTGAGTGAGTCAGACGATGATTATATACCAGAAAACGACAGTGATAGCGAGAGTACGAGTGATGAAAGCGAGATAGATAATTGCTCAAATCCCAGCCCTGTAGGCTCACCATTGTTGCAGAGTCCCTCAGGACCTGCCTTCACCCTCTTGTCGGATCCATTTGCAGATCAAAGGCCACCTCCACTACCTACACTTCACCTGGACTTTCCCAACATACATCCTGCAGTGTATCAACGCCACGAGGAGCAACATATGAGTACTTTATATACCTTTTTATGTCTGTAAAGTCTATATTTATAGGAACAATGAAAGTTTAGTAAAGTATATATATCCCTACACGTATACTACTATAGGAAATGTATTTCAGATCATGCACAGTGTATCTCGTGGTCAACATGTACTTGAGAATATAAAAGTAATATAAAATGAAAAACAGCGCACTTATGATAAATGATAACCCCCCATGCACACGCATGAACTTCCGGGAATTCGGTTTGATGGAGGGAGAGAGGGGCGGCTGGGGGTGGGGGGCGCGGTAATGAAGGGGTTAATGACTGGTTCCACTATAGCACTGACCCTTCTGTGAGGCAGCACCAAAATGGGTAAGGCTTCAGTCCTGACAAAATTAAGTCGTTGTTGGACAGTACACCGGCTCATCCTTCCTCCAACAAACTCTGCAGTAAGGATGGAAGAATCCAGGCCTTGTTCCTGCCATCAGCACCACTGCCATTAATTATCCAGTCCATTGTCCAGGGAGTCAGAGTTCCAAGAGGCACTACAGAAACCTTTGCCTGTTTGCCTGCAACAGTGTATCGTTGTGACTGAGGATGGAAGGAACCAGGTTGACTATGAGGACACCAGAGATGAGAAAACCCTGCACAATTTCAAGAACTACACCATGAAGGATGCCATCTTCAGTGGGCAGAGGCGTGGAAAAAGTGCCAGTTGCCACACTCAGGAATGGGTGGTGCAAACCCCTCATAACCCTGACGACTCCATCACCACACCATGGTTTTGAGGGGTTTGAGCCACTGAGGATGGCAGAAATGTTGATAGCTGCAGGGCAGGGGAACCTTGCTGAGGAGGAGCTGCGAGAGTGGCTGGATGAGGATGCTGGTGTGCCTGGCTACCATCACCAAACGGAGGATATTGTGGCAGACTACAGGAAGACAGGACAGCAGCAAAAGAGGAAGACAAAGAGGAGGAGGCACATGGACTACCACTAGCTGCTGGCATTGATGCTGCAGACACAATTCTGACCAATACAGACAGAATTGGAGGACCTCTTGTTCAACATTACAAGGTCATGCAGTTCTTCAGGGTGGAGTTCGTGCAGCAGCAGCAGCCAAGGATGATCCAGTCTAAAATATCTCAGTTTTTTAATCTTCTGCCTTCTTCTGCTGCCAAGAGGATCTGCACAGAGTCAGAGACCTCCACTGTGCCTGTAGCATCAACCCTCTCAATCAGCCTCTACATAGCCTCAGGATCCAACACTACAGCCTCCTGGACCCCAACACCCAGCATGACAGACATGATGCTGGAGCCACCAGAAGTCATCTTTGCTGACACTGATGATGAATGACAGTTCACTCAGTGTACAGCCTACAAAATGAATGGCAGTGTAAGCAGTATACAGCCATCTGTACAGGTACAGTGTAAAATACATGTTTCCAACCCTTCTTATTCCAACATGGCCTGAAATTACCCCCTTTCCATTGTGATTGCTGAGTTATAATAACATATTATTGTAATACGGTACTAGTGTTGAAAAAGCGCCATGCCATGGATGTGAAATACACAGCAAAAGGGCATATTATGTGTCAAGTTTCTGTAAAATGGGTATAGTTTTCATTTTTTAGATGGGAGGAGGCTGTAGCACCAGCTGAACAGGGTGGTATTCCCAAGGGGAATGGGAATGCTGGTGATAGGGAGAGCTGAAGCTCCTGTTTCACTAGCTACCTAACCATTTGCCTTTGCTGACCTTTTCAGTGTGACACTTACATGGAGAGTATACCAGCATACTCTCCCAAACATTTCTTCTAACTATCTTATGTACTACACCACATGTGCTTTACATATCACACAATGTACCCCACTTCGTTACCGGGGTTGATGCCAGCAAAGGCATGCAGCCAGAAAACTTTGCCACTGCTACATAGTAGCGGACTTTTAGGGGGAAGCGTGACAGAGGTTCCGCTGGCACAGATTGTGGGTCCAGGGCGAGATGGGGCTCGAACCTGTACTACAGGGCACAGGGCATTGCGTTTCTCAAACTGCCGATTCCACCCAATAGAGAACGGCCCAAACCAGAGAGTAGTGCCCGAGGAGGCTGCCCTATCAGTGGACGTGTAATGGCTGGGTAGTTACAGTGCCAAGGTGCGCTTGGAGGGTGTCCCTGTAGCTGTCTTGGCAAGGTGCCCTGAGGCCATTTCCACAGCCACTGGTAAGGCTGGTACGCTAGGGGTCCCAGATCCATTGCCTGGACCTGGGACTGTGCAGTGGGTGGGGCCTGTGGCATGACTCTCTCCCTTTATTATTACCAACTATGACCAAGTACAAGAATAAGTTTCAGAGCAAGCCTGAAGACATTAAATCACTCAGGGGGATGAGAGTGGGTTCATGGAATGTAGGAAGTTTAAGGGGTAGAGCGGGGGAAGTGGTTGAGGCATTCAGTTGGAGGTGAGTGGATGTGGGATGTTTGCAGAAAGTCTGGTACAGGGGTGGATCAGCCAGAAATATTGCTGGGAAGGATTGCTGTTATAAGCTGTTTTGGCAGGGGGAGACAGACAAGAGTAGACTGTAGCACCAGTCGAGCAGAGCAGTACTCCCAAGCTGGATAGAAAGCTGATGACAGCGAGAGCTGGAGCTCCCGTTTCATCAGCCCTCAGGACTAGTTCCTGACCATCCCCCTTTGCTGAACTTTTTCAGTGTCTGAGTAACACAGAGAGTAGGCCAGCATGCTTTCCAATACAAGTTCCCCTAACTGTCAACACCAAACTACATGCACGCTACACATTACACTCCCTTTTCAAAATTCAAAGAAAATGGCGTCGAATAACATGGCCTCGGAGACCCCAGGGGGGTGGGGACCATAAATGCCCCCACCATCCGCCCCTCTCCCGGTGACGACTCAGAGAGATGCCTGGAACCACTGTCTGACTCACTCCTTCTTCATTTCTGTAACATTCGTGGCCTTTCCTCTAACTTTCGCTCTGTTGAGCACCACTTCTCCTCCTCTAAACCTCACCTTCTCTTCCTCTCTGAGACTCAGCTGTGAGGCAACTGACAGCAAACCCTTTTCTGTATCCTCCTACTTTCTCTATTCTCATTTCAAAGCCAAAGGTGGCTGTTGCATATATGTACGCAACGATCTATCTTGCTCTAGTGTTCCTGAACTTGATTCTTCTGAATTCTCTACTCTCTGGCTTCGGCTCTCCTGTCATTCTCTGACCAAATATATCTGTGCTGTTTACTTATCTCCTAATTCTACTGACTATCAAAAATTCTTTGACTATCTTACTTCTACGATGGAACACATTCTATCCATTTCTCCTTTCTCTGAAATCTCCATTCTAGGAGATTTCAATGTTCACCACCACCTTTGGCTCTCCTCTCCTTTCACTGATCCACCTGGTGACCAAGCCTACATCTTTTCTATCCTTAGTGACCAAGAGCAGCTTATACAGCACCCTACCCGTATCCCTGACCGCCTTGGAGAGAGTTCCAACATACTTGACCTTTTCCTAACAACTAATCCTTCTGCTTACACTGTTCATCTTTTCTCTCCGTTGGGCTCCTCCGATCATAATCTTATTACCTTAACATGTCCAATCGCTCCAGTACGGCCTGTGGACCCTGCAAAGAAACGCCGCCTGTGGCACTTTGGAGCTGCAGATTGGGAGGTCTCTAATGGACTCGTGGCTCTAATTCACAGAGTCACAACTTACCACCAAAAATTACTCTAAATTTAGTATATTCACCCTAAATTTTCCCAATGGTTTACACAAATTGATATATATATATGATTGGTCGCACAAGATTGATTCTATTTAAACTTCAAAGCGTTTGTAGTACCCTGTACATTAGGAAATACGTCTTCGTAAATCACACTCGCTATTAACTAGAATACTTCACTTTAGAAGAAAAGACTTTTCCAAATGTACCATACAAATACATAATCGACCACAATACGGAAAGTGATGGAAAAAAAAGGGGGGGGGAGAATTTGTGTATGGGCACTGGCAAGTAGCACTGCGTGGTTTCTACGAGCACCGTGTCTAGAGGCCTCGACGTTACACCCACAATCTGTTGATACGATGCTTTCAAGACTCCAAGTGACCATAAAAAGAATCTATCTATCTATCTATCTATTGCCAGACGTCTTAATCCCGCACAGGGTGGCCACAGACAAATTGCCTCCATGTCACTCTGTCCCCTGCCATTTCACTACTATGCTCCCAACTCACACCCTCCTCTCTCATATACCTCTCCACTCCATCCCTCCATCTCATCCTCGGCCTCCCCCTCCCTCTCGCCCCCTCCACCTCACTCACATACACTCTCCTCGTCAATCTTTCACTCTCCATCCTCTCCACATGCCCAAACCACCTTAACGTGTTTCTCCTAACGCTTCCCATCACGTCCTCAAGCACACCACAACGCTCCTTCACTTCCTCATTTGTTAGTCTGTCTCTCCATGTGACTCCACA
>JAGKTI010030862.1:0-12278 GCA_018397915.1 Birgus latro
TGTGAAAAGGGACCACATTTGCAAACACTCCTATGCGTATCTCGTAAGTTTGGTTGTATATACGTTTGTGTTCACTCATACACCAACCAAGGAAATCAAATTAAAATGATAAAACCCCAAAACAAAATACACTTTCTAGGTCATAGTGAACTTATCTTCTAATATATTCCAGCTATAGTCAGACTGCTTTAGCTAATGGAAAGGAACATAAGGCCCGACGCTATAGCTTTCAACCTGAGTCGCCATTTATGTTTCATTCTTGCTGCCACCAAACGACTTTATTTGCCTTTTTTTGTTTTGTTTTAGGGACTAGATACAGCCTTCAGTAATCTCTTATCTAATAACATCCTTCTATAAGATATGCGAAACTGTACTGTAATATGTACAGTACTCTACGATGATTTTAACGTGATAACTGGCTGTAAGAATCAAGTGGAAATTATATACAGACAATGTTATCTTCAAGAAATGCTTCCGAGGATTATAAAACGTCTCATAGAATTAAGGATAGACGTCTATCAATTTTTCTAGGCGCGGTTCGATCCTCCATTGGAGAGGACATTGAAGAAGGTATAGCAGTGTTTCATTTTATATGTTCCCAAACGTTCCCTTCTTATCCAGGTTGCCTTCATGACAGCGTACAGACTCTCGCACACAAACACAACCACTACAACACAGTTCCCAAATGAACTTTTCACTCTGCTCTCCAGATCCAGCCACACTTAAACCTATGTGTGAAGCACATTGAATGGTAAAGGAATAGACTGCAACACCAGGCGAGCAGGGCGGTACTCCCAAGATGGACAGAAAGCTGGTGATAGGGATAGCCGGAGCCCCCGTTCCATCGGCCCTCGGTACTAGTTCCTGACCATCCCCCTTTTGCTAAACTTCTTCAGTGTGTCAGTAACACAGAGAGTAGGCCAGCATTCTCTCCAGTACAAGTTTCTCTAACTGTCAACACCAAACTACAACCTCATAACACACTACAGTTCCCATTCAAAACTGGCAAAAATGCCGTAGTTCAAGCAAGCCTCGGAGTCCCCAGGGGGGAGAACATAAATGCCCCCACGATCCTCCCCTCTCCCGGTGACGTCCCAGCGTGATGTCTGGAACCACTGTGCGAATCCCTTCTTCATTTCTGCAACATTCTTGGCCTTTCCTCTGATTTTCTGTTTCTTGAGCACCACCCCTCCTCCTCTAAACCTCACCTTCTTTTCCTAACTGAGACTCAGCTGTCTGAGGCAACTGATTGCAAACCCTTCTCTGTATCCTCCTACTTTCTCTATACTCATTTCAAAGCCAAATGTGGCTGATGTGTATATGAACGCAACAACTTATTTTGCTCTCGTGTTCCAGAACTTGATTCTTCTGAATTCTCTACTCTCTGGCTTCGGCTTTCCTGTTGATCTCTGACTACGTATATTTGTGCTGTTTACTTATCCCCTAATTCTACTGACCATAGAAAATTCTTTGACTACCTTAATTCTACGATGGAACACATCCAACCCATGTCGCCTTTCTCTGAAATCTCCATTCTAGGAGATTTCAATGTTCACCACCACCTTTAGCTCTCATCTGCTTTCACTGATCCACCTGGTGAACAAGCCTACATCTTTTCTATCCTTAATGAGATAGAGCAGCTTGTACAGTGCCCTACCCATATTCCTGATCACACTGCAGAGAGTTCCAACATACTTGACTTCTTCCATACAATTAATCTGAAATACGAGCAGTGGCAGAAAATAGCAGTAAGACAGACCACACAAGCCCCCCCACCCAAGCAGAGACATAAAACTTTAGTGAGGGAGACAACACCAGCCCCCCCACCCGAGGAAGAACCAATGGGGAGGCAGGTAAGACACGGAGTGTTTCCGGGCGGGACCAGCCTACCTGTACAACTACCATGTGTCCTTCTCACTCCCAACCAACACCGCACCAGGTATGCAGTGGAAGTTACCTAGGTTCCGGCCGGAGCAGCCCTCGTCAGGTATTGGGCAGGATTGTCCTCACTATCCCGTGTAGCGCTGTGGCACAGGCCACCATCCGTGCCAGGCTAGAGGAAGAGCAGGTCATCGTCCGCTCCTCTCCTGCAGTATCCCCCAGGGGCAACGCCGCAACACTGGCCACCGTCCGTGTCGGGTCTGAGACAGGGCAGGCCATCGTCCGCCTCTCAGCTGCCACCTCCTGTAGGACCGCGACACTGGCCACTGTCCGTGTCAGGCTCAAGGCTGAGCCAGCCATTGTCCGCTCCTCACCTACAGGAGGTTCACTCCCCTCTTCGGGGAGCAGGGTAAAGCAGGCCACTGCCTGCTCTCTCCCTGTGGCCCTAAGAGACAGGGGAATCGCCGTGTTGGCATCAGACCGCATGGGGGAGGCAGAGTCCTCTCTCCCCACAGAGGTGATCTCCAGGAGGACCTGCTGGTGGAGGAGTGTTGGCTAAGCCCTCTCGGTAGTCCCGGAGTCCTCACACTACAACCGGCCTCTCGAGGACGTCCCCGCCTGGTGCAGTCCCGGCAGAGACGTTGCCATATCCCTACCCTGACGGCGACTCCTACTGCCAGAGGTTGCCGCAGTCCTATACTGACGGCGACTCCCACCACCAGAGGTTGCCGCGGTCCCACCCCGACGGCGACCCTAGGCGCGAGGGACCACAGCCTCCAGTCACCCCGGGGCATGCCAAGGACCCCAGGGCAGGCCTACCCGATCCAGGAGACTTCCTCCACTCCCAGAAGTCGGCGCCGTCAGGCGTGCCTGCTCTCCCTCTTCAGCCCAAGGTCACAGACCCAGAGACCATGTCGGGGCCTGAGGGAAGGCGGGCATCTTACTATGCCACCTATCGATACAACTCAGGAGACCAGGCCTACGACGAAAGTCCCGTGCCTTCTACGGGAGGAACAGTGAACAGTGACTTATTTCCTACCGGACCTGTTAGTGTGAATCGCCTAAGAGATCTTGGTGTCTAGCCCATACCAGTGTATAAGTGTCATGTCTTATAATGTGAATTCAGTGCCCAAGTTAAAGTATAAGTGACCCATGTTATATTACAACTTCAGTGTCAGAATCTTACTATAAGTATCTGTGCTATATCATAACTGTACTGTGCATTCTCAAGTCCTATTGTAAGTGGGCTGTGCTTTAACACTCCAATGTCCTTGTATATCGTTTTTGTACTATCTGTCTTGTGTATTTGTGTAATATCGTATCTTGCTCTGGAGTTGTTAATTTGGTTAAAATATATTTGTCAGTTTGGTCTCAACCGAGTTTTTGTGCCCAATTCTGTCAGTTGTATGCATTGACCCGGTCTTGCCAAGAACCCCAGCATAAGTATACGTGTTCGAGGAGGAAGGAGTTGACCCTCGAAAACATAGCATAACATAATTCTTCTGCTTATGCTATAAATCTTTTCCCTCTGTTGGGCTTCTCTGATCATAGCCTCATCACCTTACCCTGTCTTATTGCTACAGTACGGCCTGTAGACCCTCCATAGAAACGTCAGTTGTGGCACCGTGGACCTGCTGATTGGGAGACCCTCAGGCAGTACTTCTTTGATTTTCCCTGGAATGATTATTGATTCCATGGCTGAGAGCCATCTGGATGTGCCATGCGCATTTCAGAGGTTATTCTCTCAGGCATGGAAGCATACATTCATTTCTAATATATTTTGACTAATGCAAAAAAAAAACAAAAAAAACATTTGGTTATCCACGCTTGTTCTAATGGTGTCCATAAAAAGGAGAAGGCCTACAAAAGGTACCAGAGCCAACCCACCCCTGAATCTCATTGTTTTTATGTTTCTGCCTGGAATCATGCTAAGTCTGTCCTTCGCTCGGCTAAAAATAATTTCATCCGTCCTAAATACTCTGAACTCTCCAACTTGAATTCTTCCCGCTCCTTCTGCCACTCTGTGATGGCTCTGTAGCTATTTCTTCTACTGACAAACTCTTTGCTCAGACTTTCTCCTCCAACTCCAGCTAAGACAGTTCTGGTGCTGTCTCTTCA
The DNA here is from genome assembly GCA_018397915.1 of Birgus latro. Classification (NCBI taxonomy): domain Eukaryota; kingdom Metazoa; phylum Arthropoda; class Malacostraca; order Decapoda; family Coenobitidae; genus Birgus; species Birgus latro. The sequence goes on from JAGKTI010030862.1 coordinate 4,000, forward strand.
TCTCTTCCACCGTCTGACTTCCTCATGGCTGACATTAAAATTCTTCAACTAAAGTACTTTCTCCCATCAGTGGCCTTAATACTAAAAAGGCACAAGGTCCTGATGGGGTCTGTAGTGTTGTCTTCAAGAACTGTAACTACATAAACTCTTTCCTCTTTGTATATCAACTTGCATCTTTCCCTCTTGTTGGAAGTTCGCTCTCATTCAGCCTGTCCCAAAGAAGGGTGACCATTCCCAGGCCTCTACCTATTGCCCAATTCCTTTTATATCCTGTTTTTCAAAGGTTTTCGAGTCTATTCTTTAAAAAAATAAAAATAAAATAAAGCATCTTTCCTATCACAATCTTCTTTCTGATCGTCAATATGGGTTCCACCAGGGATGCTCCACTGGTGATGATCTCAACTACCTTCCAGACTCCTGGTCATCCTCCTTTCGTGACTTTGGCTTTGCCATTGCACTTGACATCTCAAAGGCTTTCGATCGAGTCTGGCATAAATCTTTTATTTCCAAACTACCCTCTTATGGTTTCTCTACTTCTATCTGCGCCTTCATCTCTAGCTTCCTTTCTGGTCGTTCTATAGCTGCTGTTGTAGACGCCCACTGTTCTTCTCCTAGATCTGTCAATAGTGGTGTTCCTTAGGGCTCTGTCCTGTAACCAACTCTCTTCCTTTTATTCATCAATTACCTTCTGAGCTGTACATCTAACCCTATCCACTCATACGCTGATGACTCAACCCTTCACCTTTTCATTTGCTCCCATCAGCGTCCATCTCAGCAGTTGCTTCAACAAGCAAGGGAAGAGGCTATGGCACACCTAATGTTTGACTTGGTTCATATCTCTGTTTGGGGTAAAAATAACCTTGCTGTTTTTAATGCATCACAAACTCAGTTCTTTCATCTATCAACCTGGCAAAATCTTCCACAGGAGTACCCTCTAATTTTTAACAATATCGAGCTCAATCCTGCAACATCTTTAAACGTATTTGGGGTTTCATTCTGTCGGGATTTAGCTTGGAAAGAACTAATTTCCTCCATTGTAAAATCCGCTTCCAAGAGATTGGGTGTGCTAAGCCGAGTCCATACCTTCTTTACCCATGCACAATTGTTGAATTTATACACGGGTTTTATTCGTCCCTGTGCACAGTTCAACTCTCATGTGTGGGAAGGCTCCCCACACACAGCTCTTCTGAATTGGGTGGAGTCAAAGACTTTTCATTAACTCTCATCCTCTTACTAGCTCCCTTCAACCTCTGTCTCTTCACTGCACTGTTACATCTTTATCTCTTCTTTATCACTATTTCAATGATCGCTGCTCCTCTAAACTGTCTACTTGCATCCCTTCACCACTACGACGGGGGCATAGCACCTGTCTAGCAACAAGCTCTCATCCCTTTTCTGTCTAACTCTCTAATGCATGAGATAACCGCTACTCCCAGTCCTTCATGTATGCAACAGGTCAACTCTGGAACTGTCTCCCTCTGTCTGTTTTTCCTACTGTCTACGATCTACAGTCTTTCAGACTCAGTGTCCAGGCATCCCTGATGAATGGATCTTGAATTTGGCTCTCTGTTGTCTTCTTTTTTCTTTTCTTGGAGAGAGCAATTTACAGGCCCCTGGCCTTTGGTTCCCTCTTCCCTGCACAAAAAAAAAAAAAAAGTTGCTCTTCATGACCAGCAAACCTAGCTTGAACATGTATATTGCAGTTGCACACCAATGTCAGTTTTGCTCAAGCTGGCAGCTACAGTACATACTTACAGCCTGGAATAATATACTAACAGATGAGCCGACTATGATAAGGTTAACTATACAAGTTGAAAATAAATGCCAATAATATTTTTGCATCTTGCAGTGTATTATACCATGTTTTTATACATTTTCGTCATGATGTCATGTTTTCTTTACATCGAATTACATACTTTCAACCTGGAATAATATACTGACAGATGGGCCGACTATGATAAGTTTATTTGTATAAGGTGAAAATAAATGCCAGTAATATTTTTGCATTTTGTAGTGTAATATACCATGTTTTTATACATTTTCGTCACGATGTCATGTTTTCTTTACATCGATTGAGAATGTATTTTTTTCAGTTGAACGATGACACTTGAGGCTGTATATTACCAGTGAGTTCCTATATTATTTTGTTGTGGTGATTCAGGTGTTCACAGCACTGAAGTACTATCACACAGTTTATACAACTGAGTCATTGGTACAGAGGTTGAGTCACGTGCATGTTCTCGTGAAGGCTGTGTGTTGAATACTGGCTCCCAGGCCGCTGCACTTGTCAGCTATCTTCCTGTGTCGTTGTTTACCGCTCGGCACAGATCCACGCAGTGCTCAAGCTTGACAAACGATGGTTCAAAACAAGTGTGGCTCAGCCCACCACATGACCCCCAGCAGAACCGGAGTATTGGAGACGGTCCGGCTTCTGAGCTAGGCGGCCTGATTTTGTGTACGTGCCTCCTGTGTCCATGCGAGCAAGGTGAGTATAGGGTGTGGTAGGTCATGATGGAGAACGGCCTCTGTGGCGGGGTTGTACCGCCAAGACTGGCTGGTCAAACTCCAAGTGTTCTTGTTTGAGGCGGTCTATGGAGACACTCGTGTCTTCCGCCCACATCGATGATGAATGCCGTGGGGTCGTTTTGCCGGACCTTGAATGGTCGCTCGTAAGGCCTTTGCAGGTGGGTGCGATGTGCGTCCTGGTGGAGGAAAGCGTACCACAGTCCTGGAATTCGGGTGGAATGTACAACGACGTGAGACCATGCAGGGATGTTGGAACAGGAGCAAGAGACCCAACCTTTTTATGGAGGCACGTCGATAAGGCCGTAGGTAGCTGTTGATGTCCATGTGCTGCTTGGATGAAGTCCCCTGGTAGCATGAGTGGGGCACTGTACACCAGCTCAGCCGAGGAAGTTGCCAGGTCCTCCTTTGGGGTGGTGTGTATACAAAGCAAGACCCAAGGCAATTCATCCATCCAGTCTGCGCCCATTACCCATGCCCTGAATGATGCCTTCATGTGCTGGTGAAAACGCTCCACCAGGCCATTCGCTTGCGGATGATAGGCCATCATGCAGTCCAGCATTGTTCCAAACAGCCGGGCCATTGCTGACCAGAGCTCAGAAATGAACTGTGCACTCATGTCTGATGTGATGTCTGCTGGCATGCCAAAACGGGCAATCCAGTGAGTGATGAGGGCATGTGCACAGGTCACTGTAAAGGTATCTAGGAGTGGTATGGCTTCTGACCATCTAGTGAATCTGTCCACAATGGTAAGGAGGTGCGTGATGCCTCTGGATGGGGGCAATGGTCCAGCAATGTCAATGTGGATGTGGTCAAAACAGTTTGCCAGTAGGGCAAAGTTCTGCAGCAGTGCACTGATGCGTCACAGAATCTTGGAAGTTTGAGATGGAATGCATGCTCTGGTCCAGTTGCCAACCTGTTTGTGCAACCCATGCCACATAAACTCAGCCACCATCAGAGATTTAGTTGCCTGGATGGAAGGGTGAGCCAGGCCATGAACCATGACAAAAATGTGACATCGCCAGGCTGCGGGAATGATTGGCCTTGGCTGACCTGTAGATACATCGCAGAGAAGTGTGTCATCAGTGGGCCCAAACTGTTCCTCTTCCAATACCAGGCCTGAGATGGTGGTGTGATAGGCAAGCATCTCCTCGTCCTCTTACTGGGCGGTTGCCAAGGCTGTGTAGTCAACAACTGGGGCCAGAGTATGAATGACATTGACAGCAGTGTGGGACAATGCATCAGCGACCTTGTTGCTCTTTCCTGCGATATGCTGGATGCATGTTGTCTATTCTGAAATATAGACCATGTGGGGCTGCTGGTGGGCTGTCAAAGGGTCAGACACTTTGGCAAAGGCAAACGTAGGAGGCTTGTGGTCAGTAAAAGCAGTGAGATGTCTACCCTCGAGGAAGTAGCGGAAATGTAGGACGGCCAGGTAAAGTTCAAGGAGCTCCCAGTCGAAAGCAGTGTAATTCTCCTCAGGAGGCCTCAGGTGACAATTGAAAAGATGAGGGGCCACCATCTGCCATTTATCAGTTGTTCCAGCACTCCTCCCACAGCTGAGCTAGATGCATCAACTGTCAGATGTACCAGTGTCGTTGCCTTAACCAGTGCCTCCTTGGCATTGTCGAAGGCAGCTGAGGCCGCATCAGCCCAAACAACTGTCTTAGACTTGCCAGCCAGGGCCTTGTACAGTGGCTGCATGATCTCGGTGGCTGCTGGCACAAAGCGGTGGTAGAAATTGACTATTCTGACAAACTTTGAAGTCCATTCACTGTAATGGGTCTGGTGAACTTGCAAATGGTCTCGACCTTTGCTGGAAGTGGGGCTGCACCATGCCAGGTTATGTGGTGGCCAAGGAAGTTGATGGAAGTGAAACCAAACTGGAACTCAGCGAGGTTGATGGCCAGGCCATGCTCGCTGAACCTTTGGCAGAGCTACCTGTGGTATGCATGATGTTCATGGTAGGAGAGGCTGGTAATGAGGATGTCGATGAGGTAGATGTACACTCCAGCCCACAGCCCACTGTATCCATAAGTCGTTTAAAAGCTTAGGCAGAGTTCTTGAGGCCGAGATGCATGCACAGACACTCAAAGAGGCTGAACGGGGTGATGATGGCTGTTTTAGGAATGTTGTCAGGGTGTACCGGAATCTGGTGGTAGCCACGCACCAGGTCGATCTCGAAGAATATTTTGTCACCAGCTAGGTGAACTGTGAAGTCCTGGATGTGAGGAATAGGATAAGAGTCAGGTGTCATGGCCCGTTGAGAAGGTGGTAGTCCCCACGTGGTTTCCAGCCCCCAGATGCTTTGGGGACCATATGAAGTGGGAACACCCATGGGCTATTTGAGTGGCTCATTATGCCCATCTGTTCCATCTCCTAGATCTCTTCTCTGGCCAGCTGGAATGAATGAAAGAATGAAGATGCGACATGGCGGCGCAACAGCAGAGGTCATATGCCGCCGAACACAAACAATAAAAGAAAATCAATATATATAATAATAATAATAAAAAGCAAAGAGAAAATCGATGCTTAAAACAAACCGGCTATATATAAGAGATATAATAAAATACAAAGAAATCCGATGCTTAAAACAAACCAACAGTATAAAAGCGACCAAAACTAAAAAACTAAAAATATAATGGAATGATAAGGGTTAAAACTAGTACATTATCATTAAAACACAAGCTAAAATATGGTAAAGCTCTATAGCTTGCAGAGAAGGCCAGAGCGCAACACAAAAGAGACAGTATTTCCCCCCATAACACAAGCCTCTTCCCAAAGCACTGAGGAGAGGAGGTATGAACGGTTGTTGGCTCGCCATCTAGAAAGGTACCGCCGACGAAGGTCCCCAAGACTGGGGCACTCGACAAGGAGATGCCGCACAGTCAAAGGAACCAGACAGTCTTCGCAATAGGAAGGGGGCGCCCTCTCCATCAAAAAACCATGAGTCAGCCTAGTGTGGTCAATCCGAAGACGAGCCAAAGCTGTTTCCCACTGTCGGGACAGTCCCACATATCCCCCATCACCCAGGTTCCGACGAATGCTGCGGAGTTTGTTTGCCCCTGCTGCATCCCACCTCCTCTGCCAGCAGGAACGGACAGCCCGCACAGTGGCCGCACACAAATCCTCGGATGGGACGCGGCAACTTGGAGAGGAAGGACGAGAGGCAGCAGCTTTAGCCAGAGAGTCAGCTCGCTCATTGCCTACGACCCCTATGTGTGCAGGGACCCAACACAGTTGTAGAGAGTATCCTCACCTGAATAATAAGAAAAGCCATTCCAAGGCAGCTAAAACTAGGGGATGTGACGGGAAGCCATGAGACAAAGCTTGTAAGGCACTGGATGAGTCACTAAAAATGGTAAAAGAAGCTGGAGGAAAGCTAAAAATCATTTCAACCACAACTAATATGGCAGTGAGTTCAGCAGTAAAAACAGATGTAGAAGGAGGGAGACTCCCACCACGGCTAAAATCACGAAAAATTACACCAAAGCCTCTCCCTGCTCGGGATTTAGAGCCATCCGTATATACAGGGACTGAGTCACTATGAATAGAGGCATGTTCCAAAAAATAAGACAGAGCTACCTGTGAGGAAATAGATGCCTTCCTCTCGAGGAAGTAATCACATGGTTGCACTTCTGGGAGAAGCCAGGGAGCCAAGGAGGACATGCATAGGGCAAACAGGGGAGGACTGGACACCCAATTACCCCATGGCAACCCTCGCTCTCTACCCAAACGGGTGTGGATAGCGAGGTTGGGTGTTATAAAAGGGGAAAAGAGCGACCTCAGAGGCAGCCTGACAACTCAATGAGCTCGGAAGACGGTGAAGGCGGTGCCAACACTGCACCACCAGGGACTGTCGGCGGAGATCCAGTGGCGGTTCGTTTGCATCAACCAACAGACTTTCTATAGGAGAAGACCGGAAAGCCCCAGTTCACAGACGAATCCCAGCATGATGAACCGAATGTAGTGGTCTCAGCGCAGGCTGGTCCTGTCCGCGCCCCAAGACAAGTGAGATAGGGTTCGTAGGAGGGACAAGGCACGGAAGCATGATAGTCATAATGAACGGATATGAGGTACCCACGTCAGTCTCCTGCCGAAAATGAGCCCAAGAAACTTTGTCTCGTCCACACATCGTACCCTCTGGCCATATAACCGGAGGTCTGGGTCAGGGTGAACATCTATCAAACGGCAGAAATGTAAGACCACCGTCTTTGTTGGGGAGAATCGGAAGCCGTGCATGGTGGCCCACCAAGAGACCCTATCTATAGCGAGCTGCATGCGACATTCAGCCACGGACATTCGGGAAGCTGCATACCATAAAGCCAGATCGTCAACATACAGCGAGGCAGAGACTCCTTCTGGGATAGAGGACACAATACCGTCCAATGCAACGGCAAGGGGCACACTGAGGACACTTCCTTGAGGCACCCCTTCCTCCTGAGGGTATGGAGGAGACAGGGTGCCACCAACCCTAACCCTGAATGTATGGTCACGCAGAAAATTTAAAATAAATTGGGGAAGCCTGCCTCGTAAACCATAAGAATGGAGTTGTTGGAGTATACCAAACCGCCATGTAGTGTCGTATGCTTTCTCAACCAGATGTTGCCGTCTAGCAAAGGCATCACATGCTGCAGTCTCAAGGCGAACAAATGCATCAGTTGTTGAGCGACATTTTCTAAACCCAAACTGACAATGAGAGAGACATTCATTTCTTTCTACGAAATACATTAGGCGTGTGTTGACCATTTTCTCAAATAGTTTGCACAAGCAGGATGTTAAGGCGATTGGTCGATACTCCAAGGGACTGTTGCTTGTCTTCCCTAACTTCTGAAACGGCAGAACAATAGCCTCACGCCAAGAGGTGGGAAGAAAAGATTCCATCCAGATTTTATTAAAAAGGCTGAGGAGAAAGGACAAAGCATCCTTATCCAGGTGTTGGAGCATCACGTTAGGAATATCATCCGGCCCTGGGGAGGTGTCATGACAGAGGGAAAGGGCAGATTGGAGTTCGTAAAAAGAGAATAGAAGGTTGTAGGACTCCACACTCCCTGAACGAAAGTCCAACACCCTTGCCTTCTCTATCTCCCGTTGTCTGGCAATAATTGGTGAGGTAGTGTCTCTTTGACTGACTGCCGCAAAGGCAGACGCAAAAATATCGGCCACAGCTGCCGGATCACCAACAGGTTCACCATTAGACATCAGCACAGGGAACCTGCCTTGACTGAACTTTCCCGAAATCTTTTGCACCCTTTTCCACACCTGAGACATTGGTGTCTTTGAGTTTACAGATGACACATATGCCATCCATGAATCCCGCTTAGCTTGTTTCAGTCCTCGACGAGCCTTAGCCCGTGCCCTTCTGAACTCAACAAGATTATGCTCCGTCCTGCATCTTCGATAACGGGAGAAAGCTAACTTCTCAGCACGTACAGCAACGCTGCATTCCTCATTCCACCACGGGACAGGTCGGTAACGATACGTGCCAGAAGTTTTGGGAACAGCATGAAGGGCAACAGAATACAGAAGGGAGGTAAAGAATGAAACAGCCTCATCAGTATGTGGAAAGTCTTCGACTGAGACATTAATAGGAATCAGAGAAGAGAAAAGGGACAAGTCTGCCTTATTCACTCTCCACCTCGGTAAACGAGAACAGGGACTAGACACTGCTGCAGTGAGAAGGAAGGGAAAGTGGTCACTTCCATGCAGATCCTCCACAACCTCCCAGGTAAAGTCCAGAAGACAGTCAGGAGAGC
>JAGKTI010030863.1:0-12278 GCA_018397915.1 Birgus latro
TTCATACCTCTGTCCAATGTCCCCAACGACCCAGGGGGGCGAGTAGTGGGGGTTGGGGTCCCGACCTCTAAACTTGGAGGGGGCAAGTGAGAATCCTCAGAGGCATCCGGAGGAGAAATTTCCGATGCTCCTGAGGAGGAGGCGCCAGACTCAACTGACGCCTGAGGAGCCCTCGGTGACCCAGGGGCGGGGTCCGGGGGCTGGCATGCGGAAAGACTAACATTTGGTGGAGAGGACTCTACAAGTGATACCTTGCTTGGGGGATCTTCTGGACTCAAAGACTCTGAGGAAACACGATGACGTTTAGAGGTAGGAAAGTGCACGTCTTTATTACTGGTAGATCGAGGTGGAGAGGCTGAGACCTGTTCTGCAGGGGGTACCATCTTGAGAGGGGTAGATTCTTGATTCATAGGCACCAGGTTTGTGGATGCAGACACTGTGAGTGGAACATGGGACTGCTGTTGGGCAGCACGACAGGGACGTTTATTGCGGGACAAGACTGAAGCATAGGAAACCCCATTATTGAAAACTGATGCCATGGTTCTGCTCCTGGCCTCGGCAAAGCTCACCTTATCCCGATTTCGGATGAGAAGGATTTCCTTCTCCAACCTGAACCGGGCACAGTCATTGGAGGAAGCAGGATGCGCCTCACCACAGTGAACACAACAAACAGGCCCAAGGCAGTCCTGACCTGCATGTGTGGAGTCACCACAATTGACGCACACCGCCGGGAGGCCCTGTTGCAATCGACGGCAGACACGGCCAACATGCCCATACATTTGACAATGGTAGCAACGCCGTGGATTCGGTATAAAGGGTTTGACCTTCAGAGAGAGCCAGGCAACTTTGATGGAGGAAGGGAGAACAGTACAATCAAAAGTTAATAACAAGGATGGGGTTGGAGTGAGAATTCCATCCATTTTCTTTTGGAATCTTTCTACTTTGATGATCTTGTGGACCTTCAGTTCTTCGAGTAGCTTCTCTTCTGAGTATCGAAGCAAGTCCCGGGAATACACAACCCCATGGCATTGATTAAAAGTTGCATGTGGGGCACAAGCGAACTTTGCACTGGGTTCTTTGCATTTTATTGCAAGACGGGAACCCTCCTCAGGTGATGCAACCTCGACTAGAAGGCTGCCACTCCCTGAGTAGACATCTTCGGTTCCCTTCCACAAGTAGCCACGATCTCTCGATGCACCTCGAAGATGTCAAGGTTGGAGATTGGTTGTCCCTCTAACGTCTGGATTGTATAATACTTTACAAAGTCAGTTCTTTCAAATACTCCTGGAAGAATCTCTTGAGTTATTTTTTCTGGAGACTTCTCTAACTTGTTTGGTCCTCTATTTTTGGCCTTGCCCTTGTTCCTTGAACCAGAACCAGGCTGGTAAGGTTCCAGGGTGGCTAAAAGTGGTGCTGGACGGGTGGGCACGGGGGCCTCGCCCGAGGAAATATCATGAGAGGAGCCAGGGACGGGTGCCGGATCGTCAGGAATGTGGTTGATGTTCAAGTAAGGCAAAGCCATTAGAACTCAAAAAACTTCATTCCCCCACCCCTCCACCCACCATGGAGCCCAACAAGGGGAGGTCATGTGCCAGGGAGAACACCACTGGTGACCCCAGAGGTAGCGGGAGAGTATACGCGGGTAACCACCGGGGGACCCGGGCAAGGGTGACTCCAGGACGATAGGAGCCACCAGGTCCCCCAGTGCCCACTTGACCCTAGCCAACGCATGACCAGCCGATTGACCTGGTCGGGCCCAACCAGGCTGCCCGTCTGGCCAGAATAAGGGACCAAAGAGATGTATTGCTAGCTGCAGGGCGCACCGTACAGCATCGCTCAACCTCCAGGACTCCCGTCTCCCGGCATTACGGGACGCCACGCACGGCAAACACGTGGGGAGGCAACAGTCCAGCCCTAGATGGCAAACGGGCTGGGACTAACATCACCAGCAAGCCTCCTCCACTAGTGATGTAGGGGGTGCTTGGTCCACGAGGGTGACAAATGCCGAACCCTACAAAGGTAGGCACGCCCCCAAAGTAGGTGGCACCGGCAACCACGCTTCAAGCCCCGCCACCACGTCAAGGTGACCCCCTGCAGCGGGGTTACATACCTCGAATTGGATCGATCATGATTTTCCTCAATTAATCAAATGCGAACAATGAGTTGAGAAGAAGAATGGGACCTAAATGTGTTACTGTTGTGGTGAAAAGCGTTAGATCGAGATGGGTTGGGCATGTGAAAAAGATGGAGGAAGACAACTGGTGCCGAGGGTGTAAGGTGCGAAATCTGAGGGTAGACTTAAGTGAGGCAAACCCGAAAACGACTTGGGAAGAGGTCATAGAGTGTGATCTCAGGGTTAAGGGACTGAGAGGGTGTTAGAGATCAAGCAACATGGAGAGCCGTCATTAGCTCACAAGGCCGATGCATGAAAGCCTTAATAAACGAAGTGAAGAGAATCTCTAAATCATGATAGTTTTAGCTTCTTTATATCCATTAATTAACTGGTTGATTAGTACATTAATGAAGCACTCCAAACGCCAGCGGCCTTCACACGAGCAGACTGATCCTTCCCAGACATTCACAAGACTGAGGGACGCAGTGCCCGAACCACCTTGTATGTATGCTGTTGGATACTGCAGAGGAATGTGGGGCTGGGTGGACCACTGTGAGGGTGACACTTATCTATAGTTTATTCGATCTCATCTGATAGAAGACCCTTGAGGTTTTGAAAGCTGGTAGCTGCTTGGTTGTCAGAATGCATTCATTATTAAAGACACATTTTAAATTATTTTTATTATAAGGGATACAATAACCGTTTGATGATAAGATTGCGCAAATAAAATACTGTAAGCCGGTAGGTGATGATGGCCAGCTTTAAGCGGACCAAGCTTTGTCAGCGACGGGAACAGGAAGTGAGTTTTGACACTAAAAGTCGTTACTATGTGCAGGTGCTCCAGTGCAACATTCTACCTACGAATCATGGTCCTGGCTTAATAATCTTCCGAGCCTCAGCATTTCACGTGAGGAAGGTCTTAATTTTAGCGCTATTCATATTTTCTGCACTTGATGACCTTTGACCCCTGACCTGGCGGATATAGATCATGGATATATGAAGCACACTTGTAGTACTTATTAGCGTATATAAGCATGCAAAGTTTCATTCGATTCCATCCACTTACTGAGGAGGTAGAGATCTTGAAATTCACGGAAAGGCCCACCAGAGGTACAACTTGTAGGTGGCGCTGCCAGCGACTGGAACTGAATTTCGATACTAAATTTCATTTTTGTATAGAAGTGCGCCAGTGCAACATTACACCCAAGAATCATAGCCCTGGATTAATAATCTTCGGAGCCTTAGCATTTAGCGCAAGCATAGTCGTGATTTTAGCTATGTTCACCGTGTTTGCATTCAGTGACCTTTGACCTTCGTGTAGTCGATAAGCATTAAGTGGCTTTTGGCGATATAATTTTTCATATATTACACCAGAAAATCCGCTCGTCTGTTATTTATGCAAATTAAATCATTACTAATATAATGATACACAAGAAAACGGTGAATAACATACTAAATAAATCGCTAACAAGAATGTCTTACGAAGCCTCCCGTACCATTTTTTTTTTTTTAATTCTAACCCTTGTTTCAGCATGAGATGCTACTTTTTGGGAGTAACATGATGAATAAATTGCAAAGGAGGAGATGTTACGGAGCCTCCGATATGATTTGAAGCATTGCTTTTATCCCATATAATCCAATGACGTCTTTTTTCCATTTTATTTTTTCTGTTATGGAGGAAGTCATTTATCCATTTATTTATGTTGTTAATATATATATTTTTTTCATTCAAGTATTGCTGATGACTACCTTTCTTTTCAAAGCTAGATAATATTTTTATAAATATTGGTAGGCCTACTACTGAAATAATTTCCGAGTACCTGTACTGCAAGAATAACGGCAACCAAAATTCAGGATGCTCTCCGTAACAAAGGCCTGGCAGCGCCCCTGATTTCATTCGGCTTAGGGGAACCCCCCAGCTACTGAAAGGGCTTGTGAGTGAAATATCTAGTCCCTCCAGTTAACAAAAAAAAGTGTTGCAGTGAATAAACTTATCTGTAAGTAGCTATGAGAGTCAGAAAATACGTCATCGGACTGAAGAGGTAATTCTGAGCCTTGCTTCACCCTGAGATGCTTCTGGTGAATGAAATACAAGAGAATGTTAAGGAGCAGTATGCTGAATAAGTCGGTATGGAAGAAGGGCTACGAAACCTCCTATACCACTTGGAACATGGTTTTTAATTCTGAGCCTTGTTTCATTCTGAGCTGTTTATGGTTAGGTGTACTATGCTGAATAAATCGCTATGGAAGAGTTGCTACGGGACATAGTTTATTGATCCTGAGGTGTTTTTGGTGCTGGGTATTACAGAGGAGTGTGGGGCTGGCCTCTACCACTGTGAGGGGGACACTTGCCTCTTGGACCATCTGCGCTGTGATGGCTATCCACACTGTCCACGCGGCGACGACGAACACAGCTGCAGTGAGTGTTCTTTTAGTTACTCTTATTTACAGAGCACAACTGTAGTGGGTATTCCTGTCTATAGAACACAAATGCCATGAATACTTTTATTTACTCTTGTTTACAAAGAAATTGCAGTGAGTCTTCTTATGTAAAAAACACAACTGGAGTGAGCACACTTTTATTTGCTCGTTAATTAATAGAACACAACTGTAGTTACTTACAGAGCACAACTGCAGTAAGTTCTCTTATTTACAGAATACATCTGCAGTGAGTAGTCTTTTATTCACTCTTTAATTTACAGGGCACGACTGTAGAGAGTACGCTTTTACAGAACACAACGGCAGTAACTACTTTTTATTTACAGATAAGTGGCCTATCCCCGGGCACATATACTCCTAGTGAGGCCATAAAGAGGTGGAAGATAGATAGATAGGTAGACTGATCCATATACAGTATACATAGATATTATTGTTAATCCCGTATCTAACTATATTTATCAGTGATTATCTATCTGTATGTCTATGTATAAAAACCTCAGTCTATCCATCCATCCATCTGCATCATCTATCTATCAATCAGTCAGTCTATTTATCTATCTGTCTATCTGCCTGTAGACAGCTGCGTCAATCCCAGAAGGAGCAGTCAAAAACGAATCGCCTACATGCCATCCTGTCCTCAGTCATTAGGTTGACCTCTATCCATCTCACACACCCCTCACTCACATATCTCTCCGCCCCACCCCTTAGACTACAAAGGATTGTTTTCAACCCCTAGAGAGACGTACTTTTAACCCTCTGACTGATGCTATTTCTCTCGACTGAACACAATCTTCCGACATTAGGTAAAGTAGAATTCTTAGGTTTAACAGTCGTCTGATATTAGCTTAAGTAGAAATCTTAGGTACAACTCTCGTCTGGCCTAGTATACAGTCGTGTGACCAAGATGTAAAAATCATCTAATTTTAGCTTCTATTCCTAAGTGTAACACTAGTTTGATGTCAGCGTAAGTGGAATTCGTGGGTGTAACAATCGTCTTACCTAGGTGTAACAATTGTTTGGTATTAGCTTAAGCAGAATTCGTGGGTGGAACAGTCGTCTGATTTCGGGTTCAACTTCTACATGTAACAATAGCCTGAGATTGGGTTCAACTCCTAGGTATAATAATCGTCTGATATTGGGTTCAACTCATAGGTGCAATAATCGTCTGATATTGGGATCAATTCCTAGGTATAATAATCGTCTGATAATGGGTTCAGATTCTAGGTGTAATAGTCGTCTGATATTAGCTTAATTGTAATTCATCCGTGTAAAAATCGTCTGGTGTTAGCCCCACTAGGATTCCTATTGTAGGTGCAGCAGTCGTCTGATATTGAAGTCAGTAGAGTTCCTAGGCTTAACAGTCGTATTCTCCTCTTCCTTTTCCATTATTATCATCATTATCATCGTCGTTGTCCTCGTCGTCCTTGCCATCATATTTTTTCTTCACCTTCTTCCTCTCTTTTCTGTCCTTTTCTTCTCATTCTTCGCCACAATCTACCTCTGAGCAGCAGTTGGTGATGCAAGTGAGTGCATCGATTAATGCCACCCAGAATACGTTCCTAATTTTTCTGAGCCTTCATCATCTAAGTCTTCTTCTCCTCCGCCTCCTCGTCCTTGTCCTAATTTCATTCCTTCCTCTTGGTGTATGTAGCACTCTTATTTTTCTAATCCTTTATCCTCTCCTCCTCCTCCTTCCCATCGTCGCTATCCTCATTCTAATCCTTCATCTTTGTGTATGCCCCATTCTTTTTCTTTAAACGTTCATCTTCGTTTCCTCCTCCTGTTTGGCGTCGTTCTCCTCATTCTGCTTCTCCGTCTTGGTCTGTGCAGCAAGTGTTGATGATGGTGAGTGTCCTAGTGACCGCCACCTTTGCTACGACTGGTGGAATCCCGTCTGTCTACACACTCGCTTCCTGTGTGATGGCAGGGACGACTGTTCTTTTGGCGACGACGAGGACAAGTGTGGTGAGTGGACTTATTATGCCTTTATGACCTCCAGACTGGTTTATTCAGTTTGGGGGAGACCCTTCATGCTGGGAGGGGTGACTACAGTTTTCATTAACCCAGAGGGATGTCCTTAACTAAACTGAATGGTGAGATGGTAGTAAGAATCCACTGAAATCATATTTTACAATAATACAGAGGTTATTCCACGGGCTACGCTCTGTAACTCAATCCAACTCTCGAGTGTTGCGATGACGGCTCAGTTAGCATTACCATTGTTTTCCCTGCATTATTTTCTACTTCTCAGCCTTTTCTTGCTTTATAATGTCTGCGTTTTACAACCACTAATTATATGGCCAGTTACTACTTTCAAAGAGCAATCAAAATTGTCTGCGCTCCCCATGCTAGCAGACTAAGCCGTCCCTGCAACACACAAGATAGAAGGGCGTAATATACTGACCATCCTGTCTTAATGCTGTTGGATATTACAGAAAAATGTGGGCCGGGATTATACCACTGTGAGGGCGACATCTGCCTCATCGAGCATCTGATCTGTGATGGTCACCCACACTGTCCCGGGGGTGATGATGAAAAAAATTGCAGTGAGTAGAGATTTGTGTTGGTATGGTAATTATTTTTTGTTGAAATTTTCTGCCCTTCACTAAAGAGAAGACTGACTACCGTAAACTTCAGCTGTTGTTCATTGCTTTGTTTCTTGCTGATGCTGACTTTACACACCTTCCCTCCGTGTTCGATTTGTTTACAAAGGCTCCAACACGCTTGCATGCGTCGGCCTTGTTTATCTAATGGCAGCTGTCCATGTTGCTCGATCTTTGGCAGCCTCCCTATTCAGTCCCTTATTCCTGAGGTAACTTTCTATGACCTCGTCCCAGGTCCTACGTTCACACTTCTTTTTTGCACCCAGTTGTCATCCCCCATCCTCTCTACATGCTCAAACCATCTCAATCTACCAATCTTTCCCTCTTCACCACAACACCAATACATGACAGTCCTATCTTTCCTCTCAACTCTTCCATCGCAAACCTAGTCCCTCCAGGCCTCGCATTCAAGGACGCACTGCACATCCAGCGAATCATTGTCATATCTGCACGTTCGAGCCAAAAGATATTCTTTTCCCTTACTGCCCAGGTCTCACTACCATACAGTAATGCACTCCTAACACGTGCTGCATACAAAGATCCCTTAACACGGAGGGAGAGCCCTCTCAGTGTCAGGAGAGGTAACAGCTCCTTGAATTTCCTCCACCCACTCCCAATACACCTAGACTATTTTAGTTGTGAACTTGGCAAAGAGGAGTATGAAACCTTACTTGCGAGTGATGTAAGGATGCCTGTAGACTTACTGCGGTAAATTATGCAAAGCCAGTCAGAATATAACACAATGAGGGACGGTTGAGGTATATGATCTCCTTTACTCCCATCCACTGCAGTGGTATTGTTGATCTGTCTATCTTTGTATCTGTTTATCTGTGTATCCATTTTTACATTATGACTCTTGATGGTACAGGTAGGTGTGGTAGCGGGAGACACCATTGTGTGAAGGATGGCATCTGTCTAGCACTGGAGAAGGTGTGTGACGGGAATCAGGACTGCGGCGACGCTTCTGACGAGCAGGACTGTGGTATGTCACCCAAATACCACAGCACATGACGCTCTTCACTACATACCACACCACACCATACTCCTCACAGCACAACAAATTACACCACACCACACCGTACCACAATAAACCGTACTTGCGACCCTTTACATCACATTACACCACACCACACCACACCACACCACACCACACCGGAACCACTCCCACCACACCACACCACACCGGAACCACTCCCACCACACCACGCTACTCCATACCACACAACACGCCATACCACAATGGAACCCTTCAGTCCACGCGAAGTCACACCACACTAACACTCACTATTACCCTTCTCTGTGTTGTCTTTCGTGAGCTTACATTAACCATTTCACTTCGATGACGTTCTTTATAGAGTAATTTGCAGCCTACAGACAATTTTAATCTGCTTCTGGGAATCCTCTGGCCGCGATGTGACACGAAGCGATCTCCACTATGAAAGGTTCTCCAAAGCTAAACAATATTGTTTGGTGGTAGCAAGAATAACACGAAAAAAGACGTCCTCTGCGTGAAGGAGTAATTTCTTATTGTACAGACAAAGAAACAAGTGTCTTCCTAGTTCTGACACACGAAAATTTACAACTGGTGAAAAACAATGAAAACTCTAACAGTGCGTGTTTCTCGAATTTTCTGCTGTGTATTCTTTAGCGTTTGGGAAGATACTTGTGTCTGTGTGTACAATTCAATTAGATGATTGAAAGGGACCCTTTAATTTGGTGGTATCGGTTAACCAGGTGGTTCAACTGCCTGGCTGTAAAAACGTCCCTCAAGAACTACCCTGCTCCCAGAAACGAGGATCGTGGACTGCAGGAGTAGAGCAATTTAAGCCGGCAGACCATTGGATTCACTTCTTAGATGAACAGGCGACAACAGCAACAACAACAACAACAATAAAACAACAACTACATTTCAGTTATTACATCTCGACGGCAGTGTCCTGGGTGTTGTGCTGGTCGAGTTAATATCATCAGTCATCGTCATCATCGTGTCATAGTTAAAAACACAGCTGGGAGAACAGAACACTTTTCTCTGCAGTACTATGTAATTCGAGTAAAAATAGCATACTGAGAGCAGAGCCTATGCTACTACACTGCAACACTCAATTTAACTTTTAATGTTAGAAGATGAATTATATCACTATTCCCTCATCATTTTGTGTCGAGTTGGTCTCTTAACCACTCTTTGTACCTTTCCTCTCGCTCCTTTACCAGTCTCTGTACAGACCTATTCATTACATTATATTTTCTTCATTCACGGTAGGTGGAGGCAGTAGTGAAGAAATGTACGAAAATACATAAGATATCATTTCCAGCTTCGTTCCATTTTCTACAGGCTTATACTTTTATCTATTCACTCCCTGATTTGCTAGCCCTCTCTATGCAGCTGGGGACAAAAATAGCAATCCACTTTTCATCTGAACAGCTATAGCTTCATTTCTGGTCGTTCTATAGCCGCTGTTGTAGACGGCCATCGTTCTTCTCCTAGATCTATCAACAATGGTGTTTCTCAGGGCTCTGTCCTATCACCAACTCTCTTCCTTTCATTCATTAATGACCTTCTAAGCTGTACATCTAACCCTATCCACCCGTACGCTGATGATTCCACCCTTCACCTTTCCAACCGGTTCCCGCAACGTCCATCTCAGCAGTTACTTCAATAAACAAGGGATGAGGCCGTGGCACACCTAATGTCTGACTTGGCTCATATCTCTGACTGGGGTAAAAATAATCTTGTTGTTTTTGATGCATCAACGACTCAGTTTTTACACCTATCAACAGGTCCACTCTGGAACCGTCTCCCTCTGTCTGTATTTCCTGCTTCCTATGATCTCCAGCCTTTCAAGCGAAGTGTGTCCAGGCATCTCGAATTGAACGGATCTTGAATTTGGCTCTCTTTTGTATTGTTTTTTTTTCCTTGGAAGGAACGGTTTGCGGGCTCCTGGCTTTTGGTTCCTTCTTCCTTGCGTAAAAAAAAGCTGTGAATCTTTGCATAATACAAGGTGATCCGTAAGTAG
Organism: Birgus latro; assembly: GCA_018397915.1. NCBI lineage: Eukaryota > Metazoa > Arthropoda > Malacostraca > Decapoda > Coenobitidae > Birgus > Birgus latro. Next base: position 10,170 of record JAGKTI010030863.1, read on the forward strand.
CGCTTCACTACAAATTCACGTGGCAGTATCTAATGTGATGCGGGGACGGCTCAGTCGGCTATTGTGTCCGTGGTTGTGGCAGTGGGAGCAGGAAGTGGATGACTGATGCAGGGTAAATGCTGATAGAACTGACTGAGCCGTGCCCACCACGCACGATATTGAAATCTTTGCTGGGCTTCCAAGATCGACTCATTTGGTTTCGAAAGTCATTGCTCACTCCCTCATTATTGACCCACTTGTTTTCGTAATTCATTGCTTACCCTCGTTACCAACTCATTTTTAGTTTCGAAATTCATTGCTCACTTTCGTTACTGACTCCTTGGTTTCGAAGTTCATTGCTCATTGTCGTTACTAACACATTTGGTTTGGAAATTCATTGCTCACTCTCCCGTTATCGACTCATTTGGTTTCGAAAGTCACTGCTCACTCTAGGTACTTACTCATTTGGCTTCGAAAGTCATTGCTCACCCTCTCGTTATCGACTCACGTGGTCTCGAAAGTCAATGATCAGTTGATATCTCTCGTTATTAATCGCAAGTGGATCGAAATTAATGTCCAAAGTGTACGGTCGTAAGCCATAATTATATTCACCCCATACGTCCAGCCTTGACTGAACGGGACTCGATGCCAGGATTTCACACAGAGGTACGGAAGTTTTTCTTGACTGTACGTGCATCTAACATGGACCTGGTGTTGGTAGGTTGACGCATAATGTACGAGAATCTAACTACGGCTTGTTGGTAGTTCAAACCTTTCCTTGACTGTAGGAGCACCGAATTACGACCAACCGTTGATTATTGAAAGCTTTTCTTAACTCTTCGAGCACCGAACTACGGCCTCTTGTTAGTAGTTCGAAGCTTTTCTTAAACCGACGAGTATCAATGTCATAACAATCCGTTCCTCACTGAACCCACGAGCCTGCAACACTATAATTCTTTCACGTCAACTTAGCCCAAATTTTCGTCCTTTTATACAGTCTTCTGTAAAAGTCCCATTCCTCTCTCTGACCTTCAATAACCCATTCCATCAAATTAGTTTGGGTAAAGCCGCATGTAGTCACCATGATCTGTTTGGTTATTTAAATAATAACGATGTAACTGGTAATTCTGACTACCAAAAATGATATAACGTTATAGGTTAATGATGGAAAGGAAGAGGTACGAATTTTTGCAGGCAGCTGTACCTTATGTTACGTAGGTCAGTGGTAGAATAAGATAATATTACCCCACTACATATTTTTTATATCACAGCTTCAGGTTTAACATCGTACTCGAGCGTTATTCTGTTGCTATGGCTCAGCAATCAAGATGAAAGGATGGCAATTTTAGGCCAAGTTAAAGTAAAAAATATGAAATCAATTGATCTGCGTTCGGCATGAGATCCTGACTTACTTCCCTTCAGTCTAGGGTATGGGTGGAATGTGGATAGAAGCTGCAGCTCACAACTTTATAAGGTGATGATGGTTATTGTTATTGTTGCTGTATTTGGTGCTGGCGAAGGCTTTTGAAAATTTCTTGGACAGAGAGAATATCAAATGAAGAAGTGTTAAGGAGAATGGATGTCAGAAGAGAATTATTGGCACACATGAGAGGAAGACAGATGAGATTTTTAGGACATGTTATGAGAAGAGGAAAGATAGAGAACCTGAGTTTAACGAGAAGAGTCCCAGGTACTAGAGCAAGAGGCAGGCAAAGAGAGAAGTATATGGAGAGAATAGTGAGAACAGCGAGGGGAGGATACACGGCTGGACAACTGCTGCATATGACAGAAGATAGAGAGGTGTGGCATTCCATGGTCGCCAACGTCTGCAGGGGCACGGCACTTCGGCATGGTAAGGTAAGATATTATCATCACTGTTATTATTATTAACTACCACTACTATTACTACTACTACTGCTGCTGCTGCTGTTTCCACTGGCACTGTTTTCACACACAGAGGGTGGAAGCAGCCTGTGTAGGGATGGCGAGGTGGATGTGTGTGGCTCGGGGCGGTGCTTGAAATCAACGCTGGTCTGTGATGCTGATAAAGACTGCCCAGGAGGAGAGGATGAAATGGATTGCGGTAAGTTCAACACACACACACACACACACACACACACACACACACAC
>JAGKTI010030866.1:0-12276 GCA_018397915.1 Birgus latro
CTATATATATATATATATATATATATATATATATATATATATATATATATATACAGTACTTAGTATGTCAGCTGGCTGGTGTATATATCTCTACTTAAAGTCTTTTTAATTGACCTGTGCACCTTAGATGTATGGGGCAAGTAGAGTGTGTTTGATTAGTGGCTGCTGATTGGCCGCCAATGATGTCATTGAAGTTAATGCAGGCATGTATTGTAGTGCAACATGCAGACGTAGGTGTACACCGTGGGTGGAGATTATAGTAAAACCTCTCTATAACGGACTAATTGGTGCCCAAGCCATTCCGAGAAAAGCAAAATCCGAAAAATGCGATATCTGGACTTCCATCTGCCAACCCGGACTTTTTCCGATATATCAGACATTAGTCCGGATGGCACCATTGGTTTTTTAAACTGTTTTCATTACCATTGCAGTACTGTACTGTATTATACATTCCCTACAATATTTTATCTATATCTATCTATTGCCAGACACCATAATCCCATAAGAGGTGGCCATTTGACTTTGAGTTATTTGTTTTACAGGGAGGGGCACTAACCCTCCACCAACCCACTTGTTGACACATAGGGAGCATGTATGGTTTCGTTATGTGGTTACCACCCAGCGTTGTAAATGGTTTCTTGGCTTACAGGAAACCATTTGGCTTATCAGTCAATGTAATGCCACCTGTAAAGGGAAGAAAAACAATAAGTGACAAGAAAGATGGGAGAAATAAGAAGAGACGAGGGCAGGCACAGAAAAATAATAATAAAGTCTAAGGAAGTAGGCAGCACTACAATAATCAAATGGTATAATATATATAACAAGAAGCAATGGCAAGGCAGAGCAAACTCGTCCACAGCAGTCATTTTAGTGCTGACGTACAAACACAACAGGATATCAAGTCAAAGATGTCACATACCAATTTATGAGTAAATCGGGTGAAAATTGGCGATTTTATGCCCATTTGAAATTTTAGGCCCGACCCACCAGACATTGCCCTCCCTACCACTAACTGGGGGATGACCCCCCTGATGTATAGTAATGAGGCATGTTATAGGATGTAGATTTGAAAGATGTACCTTTAGGTTTTGGTTTCATGTCAGTATGACAAATTTGAAAGGAGTAATGGTGAAAACACAATTTTTACCCATCCCCTGTTTTTTCTCTCTCTCTACAGCCTGGGTCTGGGCCCAATTTGGCTCAAAATTTAATCAGGTGATCGAAAGGTCATAGCCCATCATCCTTGTAATTTTAGTTGAAATCACACTTGTAGTTTTTGTGTAAAGTTGTTAACAGACAGACAAACAAATGAACAACAGACATACCGAGTGAAAACAGTACCCATCCCCAAGCCTTTCTGGGGCAGGGATGGGTAATAATGCTTTATTGTACACTGATAAACATTTATTTCATTTACCTTATTGTGGTGGACATAGCTGAAGTGGTCAGGCAGTCCAGACCATTTCTGGCTATATCGGACTTTTTCCAATCGTTTCGTTTCGTTTCGTTTCGTTTTTGAAGGCTCCAACATGCTTACATGCGTCGGCCTTGGTCACCCAATGGTGGCTCTCCATGCTGCTTGATCTTTGGCAGCCTCCCTGTTCAATCCCTTAACCCTGAGGTCACACTTAATGACCTCGTCCCATGTCTTTCTCGGTCTACCCCTCCCAACCCCTCCCCAAGTATTAACATTTCTCACCTTCTGCACCCAATTATCATCCCGCATCCTCTCCACATCGCCAAACCACCTTAGCCTACCTGTCCTCATCACAACACCAATACACTCCAGTCCCATCCTACCTTTCAACTCCTCTATCATAAACCCAGCTCCCCCAGGCCTTGCATGCAGGGACGCACTGCACATCCACATAATCAATGTTATTTCTGTACATTTAAGCCTGTGAATATCCTCTTCCTTTACTGCCCAGGTCTCGCTACCATACAGCATCACACTCCTAACACATGCTGCATACAAAGACCCCTTAGCACGTAAGGAGAGTCCTCTCAATGTCAGGAGAGGCAACAGCTCCCTGAACTTCTTCCAACCACTTCTCACCCTAGCAACCGAGCTAGCTCCAGCCCCACCTTCGGCACATAACATGTCTCCCAAATAACAAAACTCTTCCTCACATTCAAGAGACTCACCAGCAAGTTCAGTCCTTTCACACCTAACAATCTCCACCTGTTCTCCCCGACACGCCGCACACTTAAAATCAGCATTATCTCGCAGTCTACCTCTAATACCACTACATCTCTTGTACACCCATTTATCACAAACACTGCACAAGATGGAATTACTTCCCACACCTTTGTGGCAAACTGCACATGGCCACTCTCCCTCTCCTCTGATTGTACTGCCACCAACCCTAGATATCATCACTTTTGTTTTATCTGCATTTACCCTTAAGCCCTTGTGCCCCATACCATCTCTTCATTTCTCAAATCTTTCCTCCACCTCCTTTCATTCTCTGCAATCAACACCAAGTCATCAGCATACAACATCACCCACGAGAGTCCATCTCTGAAGTCACGTGAGAGGGCTTCAAGTACCATTATAAACAACAAGGGACTCAAAATTGACCCCTGATGCACACCAACATTCACAGAAAACTCATCACTCAAAACTCCATTCACTCTTACGTGGGTGCGAGCACCCACGTACATGGCCATAACCACCCTAACCAGCCACTCTTCCAACCCTAGCTTTCTCATTGCCCACTTCACCACCTCTCTAGGGACTCTGTCAAAGGCCTTTTCCAGATCAACAAAAACAAAATACAATTCCCTTTTCTTTCCAATATATTTTTCCTGAAGCTGTCGAACAATGAATATGGCATCAGTGGTCCCCCTGCCTGGCATAATCCCAAACTGCATCTCATCAATTTTCACCCTTTCTCAGATCATACCTTCTAGAACTCTCTCCATTACTTTCATTATCTGATCTAAGAGCTTTATACCTCTGTAATTTCCCCTTTCCAGGGCATCACCCTTCCCTTTGTACACATTTACAATTACACCCTTCAGCCAATCATCTGGGACAACACACTCAAATATAATCATATTTATCAGGTAAGTGACTAACCTCACCCCAGTATCTCCTGAGACCTTCAACATTTCAGCAGTCAACCCAGACACACCTGCTGCCTTCCCCACCCCCATCCTGCCTATTGCCTCACTCACAGTAGCAGCGCCAATCAAAGGCCAAGGGCCAAACACTGGATCAGCTGGCTCCTAACCTTCCCTATCCCAATCAAACTCCTCATTCAACAACTGGCTATAATGCTCTCTCCATTCATCTTTAATATCCCCACTGTTCACCACTACCCTTCCTTCATCATTCTTCACACACTGCTCACCTACAATGTCCCGATTATCCCTCTTCACCTGATTTGCCACCCTAAAAATCGTATTTTTCCTATCCCCATGGTTTGGATTATCATGTAAAAGTGTCTGTGACTCAGACTTCTCCCTGTATACCTGTCTTCTAGCCCTACACTTGGCAGCCAAGTACTCCTCCCTGTTACCACCCTTCTTCCATTCCTGGAAAAGCCTTCTTTTCTCCTTAACTGTGGCTTCTACACCCTCATCCCACCACCAAGTTACTTTATGTCTTGGTGGGCCTCTTGTCCAACCGCATATTGCATCGGTAACTCTCAAGAGGTTGTTCTTATGGGCTCTTTACTGTTCATTAACACCTCTGTCTGCAGCTTCCTGTTCAGCCACCACTCTCCTCATCTCACTATAAAAGGCATCCCTTACTGATTGGTTTCCCAGCTTCCATATTTTCCTCCTAGGTACATATGTCCTCCTTCTCATCACTTGTTCTTTAACCCGCCCAGTCCCGACCGGTTTTTTACTCAGCCTACCCCCAGGTCCCGACCAATTTTTGACTTTTTATTTTTTGGCTGAAACCTTCGCTTTTGGTGAGAAACATCGAAAATTCATAGTGAAATCGCGATCCTGTGGTAAAAAAATGTTGATATAGGTGTCACTCATCCTTACGTTTTCCTTCTTTTTCAGGGTACCTGGCTAAAAAAAATGAACTATGGGAGGGTTAACTAATTCAAGCCACTTTAAATTACGTATTTATTTCATTTATTTGGTACAAATTTATGTGTAGTAAAAGTCTATATTGGTTTTCACACAATAAAATAGGCGTTTATAAGCATTGTTCACTCACCCAAAACCCCAGTATATGGCACCTTCCTTTATGACATTACCACCTCATCACTTCTGTTTGTTTCTACCTCTAGCTTCTTTGCTTCTTTGTCCTCCACCTCAGGAATCACTTTTATCGTGAATTTCTTCATTGGAGAGACCTTAAGGCAACATACCTTCACTGGCTAGGTTACTGCTAACAGGTGAATTGCCCAGTGTGGGGAGGAGGGGGGGGGAATGGAGGTTAGGAGAGGCCAGGCAGTATCCCGGCTTGACAGCAGGTAGAGGAAGGTCTCCCACATATGCCTACCAAAAATCACCCTCAAATGTTGAAAAATGTGCACACAGTGGGCCTTGCAATTGCGTGACGTACGATGCACGTCATTGGGTCTGTCCGCGGAAAAAAGTAGCGACGTGCATCGTACGTCGTTGGGACTCGGCGGGTTAAGCACCATGTCACAAATCAATAGTTTGTGCTGCTGCACACACTCCTCACTTCCTATAACTTTAACATCCCTCAGTAACCTCCTATCAACCCTCCTGACCAGAAAATAATCTATCTGACTGCTATTTCCCCTGGACTCGTATGTAATCAAACGACTCATTCTTTTTCTAAAATGTGTGTTGCACACAATCATGTCCATAGAGTCCCCAAACTCAAGTATTCTTTCCCCTTCCGCATTCCTCACACCATACGCACATCCCCCATGGACTTCTTCATAACGTTGAGCTGCTTCACCCACATTACCATTCAAATCCCCTCCCAGAACCACTACCTCATCATCGCCCATACCACCTACTACACGTATTAAATCATCAAAAAATCAATCTTTCTCTGCATCATCCAATCCTGCCTGTGGAGCATATGCCGACATTATTACAGTCATTTTCCTGCCGATCAAAATTTTCACTACTAATATCCTATCACTTACTCTCATAACATTCATAACATATTCCACCCATTTCTCTGCAACCAACACACCCACACCCCCATATCCATCAGTTCCCCCCTGCCAAAACAACTTATAGTAGCAATCCATCCCAACAATCTTTCTGGTTGATCCACCCCTGTACCAGACTTCCTGCAAACATGCCACATCCACCCACCTCCTACTGAATGCCTCAACGACTTCCCTCGCTCATCCCCTCAAACTTCCCACATTCCACAAACCGACTCTAAACCCCCTGGGTGATTTACTGTCCTCAGGCTTGCTTTGATTCTTATATTTGTAAGTCATAGTTGGTAAGATAAAAGGGGGCGGGGGTAAACATTCCACAGGCCCCTCCCATTGCACAGTCCTAGGTCCAGGCAATGGATCTGGGACCCCTAGACCACCAGCTTACCAATGGCTGTAGTAGTGGCCTCGGGGCACTCTGCCAGGACAGCTGCAGGGACACCCTCCAAGCGCACCTTGGCACTGCAATTGCCCCACCATTATACACCCATTGATAGGGCAGCCTCCTGGGGCGCTGCTCCCAGGTTTGGGCCCCTGCTTCCAGGTTTGGGCCCCTGCTCCCAGGTTTGGGCCCTTGCTCCCAGGTTCGGGCCCCTCTCTATTGGGTGGAAGCGGCAGCCTGGGAACTGCAATGCCCTGTACCCTCTAGCACAGGTTCAAGCCCCATCTCGCCCCGGACCCACGATCTATGCTGGTGGAACCCCTGTCACACCTCCCCACAAAAGTTCACCACTAGGTAGCTGGGGCAAAGTTTTCTGGCCGCATGCCTTTGGTGGCGTCAACTCCTGTAACGTAGTGGGATACGTTGTGTGATATGTAAGGCGCATGTGGTGTAGTCATAAGATAGTTAGAGGAAATGTTTGGGAGAGTATGCTGGTCTACTGAAAAGGTCAGTAAAGGGGGATGGTTAGGTAGCTAGAGAAACAGGAGCTCCAGCTCTCCCTGTATATAAGAATTTAGTCCGGTTGGCTCGACTCCAGTAAAAGCAAGTTCCGGTCTATTGAAGCCCATTGTATCGAGGTTTTACTGTATAGTGCAACATGCGGACGTAGGGGTACACCTTGGATGGATGCAGTGCAACATGTAGACATGGGTGTACACCGTGGGTGGATAATTTTCTTCAAATATTATTCATCGTTTTGTAAAACTTTATAATCATCTTTAATTTTCTTTGATAACAGCACACTTTTAAAACTTTTTTTTGATCTATTTAGCTTCAGAAATTATTCCATATTTAAATTGGCTGCCTGTATTGCAGGCAGTTAAAAAATATAAATATAAATGTTTTAGAATAAGAAGAGCTGTAGATTTACATCATGAACAATCAATCAGCAGCCACGAAGCAAACACACCCTGCTCGCCCCATACATCTCACCTGCACAGGTCAATCAAATAGGGTATAGTGCATGTGTGTCTGACTGCTGTCAGTATACATGTACTCTGCCCCTCTAGGCACCTCTCCCCCCCCCCTCCTCAGTCCCCCGAGGTGGACCTCTCAACCCCCTTCCCTTCCTCACCTCTGTCCCAGCTAGCCTTCTCCCTGCACCCTCATGCGCACGAGAGCCCACCACACCACTCTAAGTGAGTCTGACTTGCTTGTAAGTTTACACATGCCTGGGAAATGTTAAAACGTCATCAGATGTGAACTGGTGCCTGTCAACCACATGTCCTCAGATGTGAACTGGCATCAGGGGGTTAAGAAAATATACAAAAGCTTCAATATATAAGCATGGTCATATAGAAAAACAATTTTAAGACTGTGCTATTGCTATTCTGTTGTTACCTTCAGCATTATTCACTTGTGTTTGTTTTCTGTGTGCTGTACAAGATATCTCAGAAAGTTGTAATTGGATTTTAAAATAATTTCTGATGGATTGGAGAGCATTGGGTCAAGGAAGAGTTTATTAGATTCTGAGGCAGATCTGTGGCCGAATGTGGGAATAAATACTAAATTTTATTGGCATTGGTTGAGGTATGCTCTCCAAAGATTATGTAACAGGTCAGATTGAGACCATAGAATTAATTGACAGTGTGTGACCGTAAAGTATTCATCTGATAGGAATGAGGATTTTCAGCAGTAGATAATAAATTTTATTGGCACTGGTAGTGGTATGCACACTCTGGGTGATTTGTAGTTGTTATTGTTGTAGTGCTCCATGGTTCTTAAGAACAGAGTCCGCTGGAGTGCAGGAAACTTGCTCCATCAGCTGGGTTGTTCTAAAAATCATTTGATGGTGTTTTATTGATGGATTGTCTATGTTGTGTATGAGATGCAAGAGTATCCAGAGGTTGGGGGAGTGGACTTTCTGACCACCACTTGGTAGTGGTCACAAAACAATTCCAAATGAAATGGCAAAATAGAAGAAGGGAAGGACAGGAGGAAGTAGTGCATACAAGGAGAGTTGAAAGGTTACAAGAGGATGGAAAAAAGGCAGAATATAAGAGGGAAATGGAGGAGCAGTTGGGTAAATATGGATTTGAGCAGATGGGGGATGTGGAAGGTGTGTGCAAGATATTCACACATGAAATCTGTTTAGCATGTGAGGTGGTGTGTGGGGTGAATAGAAGACAAAAGGGGGTGCAGGGAACAGCTTGGTGGAATGAAGAGGTGAGAGAGGCTGTAGCATAAAAGAAGAAAGCATATAGTGAGTGGATGAGAAACAGGTGTGTGGAAGAAGTTGAGACATGGAAGAGAGAGTTTTATATAGAGAGGAGGAGGGAGGTGAAAAGATTAGTAAGAGAGAGTAAGAAGTGAGTGGATGTGGAATTTGGAAGGAACCTAAGTGTAAAGTGGAGGGAATGTAAGAAAATGTTTTGGAAAGAGGTAAACAGAGTTAGACAGGGTGCCAAGGAAGTTAGCTTGGGAGTGAAAGATAAAAATGGTAGATTACTAGTGGAGAAGGGAGAAAAAGTGAGCAGATGGAGAGAACACTTTAAGGAATTGTTGAACATAGAGAACGAAAGTAATGGAAGTACTGTATAAGTAGCTGAGGAATGGCTGGGAGAGGGATGTGAGATGAGAGGAAGAAATCAGTAGGATGGAATGAAGAAAGTTAAAATGGGAAAAGCCCCAGGAATTGATGGAGTGTGTGGTGAAATAATGAAGCATGGGGGAGAGATAGTAGTAGAATGGATGTGGAAGATGTGAAGATTGCCCTGGGAGGAAGGTAGAGTCCCGGAGGATTGGAAGTCAGGTATAATTATCCTCCTGTACAAAGGAAAAGGGAAAAAGAAGTGTCTGGTAATCGTAGGGGCATTTGTCTTCTTAGTGTAATAGGAAAAGTATATGGTAGGATACTTATTGACAGAGATAGGGAAATAACAGAGGAGTTAGTTGGAGAAGAACAGGCAGGTTTTAGGAAGAGAAGAGGTTGTGTAGATCAGATATTCATTCTTAGATCTTTAATGGAAAAGTTTCTAGAGAAGGAAAAGAAGTTGTATGCTGCCTTCATGGATTTGGAGAAAGCATATGACAGGGTGGATAGACAAGGATTGTGGAAAGTATTAAGAATATATGGAGCAGATGGGAAGTTGTTGAAGGCCGTGAAGAGTATGTGTGAGAGTGCTAAGGCTGCAGTACGTGTGGATAGTGAACTGAGTGAATTTTTCTGTTTGAAGGTTGGATTGAAACAAGGATGTGTCATGTCTCCATGGTTGTTCAGTCTGTATATGGATGGAGTAATAAAAGAGATGCAAGGTAGGGCAGTGGATGTTGGAGCAGCCCTAGTGAGAGAGGGCAGTGTTTGGAAACTCCCTGTACTGTTGTTTGCAGATGATACTGTGTTGTTAAGTGAAGACAAAGGGGAGCTGCAAGGCTCGGTGGGTGAGTTTGGAAGAGTGTGTAAGAAGTAGAATCTAAAGGTAAATGTAGGGAAGAGTAAAGTTATGGTCTTCTTGGGAAGTGAAGTCAGTTGATGTACAGTGAGGTTGGATGGGGAGAAAATGGAAATGTGAGTGCATTTAAGTACTTGGATAGTGTGATGAGTAAGGATGGAAGTTTAGAGGGTGAAGTCCTTGAAAGGTTACAACAAGGAAGAAAGGTTGCTGGTTCCTTGAAAGTAATGATAAGGAAGAGGGAAGTGAGCATGGAAGTGAAAAGCTACTACATGAGAGTATTGTGATACCAACTCTGACATATGGAAGTGAAGCTTAGACCTTGTTGGAGAGACAGAAGTCGAGAGTGAGAGCAGTGGAAATGAATTATTTGAGAGGAGCATGTGGAGTCACATGGAGTGACAGACTAACAAATGAGGAAGTGAAGGAGCGTTGTGGTGTGAATGTGGATGTGGTAAGAAGTGTTAAGAGAAACACATTAACCCATGTGGAGAGGATAGAGAGTGAGAGACTGACGAGGAGAGTGTATGTGAGTGAGGTGGAGGGGGGGAGAGGGAGGGGCAGGCCAAGGATGAGATGGAGGGATGGAGTGGAGAGGTATTTGAGAGAGGGGGGTGTGAGCTGGGAGCAGGGCAATGAAATGGCAGGGGACAGGGTGACATGGAGGAGATTTGTTTGTGGCCACCCATTATGGGATTAAGGTGTCTGGCAATAGATAGGTAGATAGATCTATGTTCTGAGAGTGAAGTCTGTCTATCTATCTATTACTAGACACCTTAATCCCATAAGGAGTGGCCACAATCAAATTGTCCATGTTGTTCTGTCCCCCGACATCTCACGTCCTCCCTCCAGCTCACACACACCCTCTCTCATATACCTCTTCACTCCATCCCTTCATCTCATCCTTGGCCTCTCCCTCCCTCTCCCCCCTTCCACTTCACTCACATACTGTACACTCCCCTCATTAGTCCGTCACTCTCCATCTTCTCCACATGGCCAAACCAACTCATCGTATTTCTCCTAAAATTTTCTATCACATCCACATCCACAACATAATGCTCCTTCACTTTCTCAATTGTCAGTCTTTCTTTCCATGTAACTCCACATGATTCTCACAAATAAGTCATATCCACTGCTCTCACTCGTGACTTGTGTCCTTCCAGCAAGGTCCAAGCTTCATTTCTATACGTTAGAGTTGGTATCATGATGCTATCATGCAGTGACTTTTTTTTTTTTTTACCTCCATGCTCACTTCCCCATTTTTTATCACCGCTTTCAAAGAATCAGCCACCCTTCTTACTTGTTGTTCCTTTTCAAGCATTTCATCCTCCAAACTTCCATCCCTATTCATCACACTTCCCAAGTACTTAAATGCACTCACATTTTCCATTTCATCACCATCCAGCCTCACTGTTCATTCAGTGATTATTTCCATCAAAGTCCATGACTTTACTCTTCCCCACATTCACCTTTAGATTCCATTTTTTACACGCTCTCCCAAACTCATTCACCAAGCCTTCTGATTCCCCTTCGTCGTCACTTAACAATGCAGTATCATCTGCAAACAATAACACAGGAAATTTCCAAACACTGCTGTCTCTCATTAGGGCCACTCCAACATCCACTTCTCTACCTTGTATCTCTTTTATAACCCCATCTGTATATAGATTGAACACCCATGGAGACATGACACATCCCTATTTCAATCCAACATTCGGATAGAAAAGTTCACTATCCACATGCACTGCAGCCCCTAGCACCCTCATACATACTCCTCATGGCATTCAACAACTTACCATTTACTCCATATATGTTTTGTATTTTCCACATGCCATGTCTGTCCACTCTGTCTTATGCTTTCTCCAAATCCATGAAGGCTGCATACATCTTTTTCCTCTTCTCTAGAACTTTTCCACAAAAGACCTAGGGATGAATATCTGATCTACACAACCTCCTCCCTTCCTAAAACCTCCCTGTCCTTCTTGAACTAATTCCTCTGTTATATCCCTGACTCTGTCAATAAGTATCCTAACATATACTTTACCTATTACACTAAGAAGACAAATTCCCCTATGATTACCACACACTTTTCCTCTTTTCCCATGTGCAGGCGAATAATTATACCTGACCTCCAATCCTCTGGGACTCGACCTTCCTCCCAGGCCAATCTGCACATCCTCCATATCCATTCCACTATTATCTCTCCCCCATGCTTCACCATGACACCACTAATTTCATCAATTCCTGGGGCTTTCCTCATTTTCTCTTTCTTCATTGCTTCTACTACTTCCATCCTACTGATCTCTTCCTCCTGTCTCACCACCCTCCTTCTTCCATCCATTCCCTAGCCACTTATACCTGCATTACTTTCATTCTCAATGTTTAACAGTTCCTTAAAGTGTTCTCTCCATCTTGATATTTTTCCTCACTTCCCCAATATCAATCTACCATTTTTATTTTTCACTCCCCTGCTAACTTGTTTACCACCCTGTCTATCTCTCTTTATCTCCTTGCAGAACATTTTCGTACATTCCCTCCACTTTGCACCCAAATTCCTCCCAAATTCCTCATCCACTTTCTTCTTGTTCTCTCTTACTAATTCTTTCACCTCCCTCTTCTTCACTACATATAACTCTCTCTTCCATCTCTCAACTTCCTTCATGCCTCTGCTTCCCATTGACTCACTATATGCTTTCTTTTTTGCTTGCTCCACTTTTTCATTCCACCATCCTGTTCCCTGCACCCTCTTTCATCTTCTCTTCACCCCACACCACCTCACATGCTGCACAGATTTCTTCTGTGAATATCTTGCACATACCTTCCACCTCCCCCATCTACTCTAAATCATATTTACGCAGTCGTTCCTCCACTTTTCTCTTATATTCCGCCTTTTTTCCATCCTCTTGCAACCTTTCTACCCTCCTCGTATGGACTACCTCCTGTCTTTCTCTCCTTCTAGTCCTCCATGTCCTCCATTGCACTTGAACCTTGACTATCACCACCAACAAACATTCGTTTCATTTTTTGAAGGCTGCAACATGCTTGCATGCGTTGGCCTTTTTGGATTGGAGCATGTAGCATTTTATGACCGGATGCCCTTCCTGATGTCTACCAATGACCCTTGGGTGGATTTGATCCTCCGACCCTACGGCCAGAGCGGAGCGCTCTAACCCACTGAGCCATGGCTGCTACGGCTGGTGGTCAAAAAGTCCATTCTCCCAACCCCTGTATGCATCCATTACAGTACACACCATCTCATTCTGCCATCCACACACACACACACACACACACACACACACACACACACACACACACACACACATCTGAT
>JAGKTI010030867.1:0-12276 GCA_018397915.1 Birgus latro
TATATATATAATATAATTGAGAGAGAGGTTCTAGCATAGACACATGTTAGGAATGGAATCGTGACCACACATCGTTAATATAATAATAACAGAATACATTGAATAGTGATATTTCAATTGTGGTCACACAAGTATTGTCTGGATGAAGGCGATTAGATAGAGGGATGTTGTCCATGTTTTTTCTGGATGTCTTTTGCTTGTCGTTCTGTTACTGTGTATGTGTTTGTCCTTGTTATTTATACACTTTCAGTTCTTTTCTAAATATTTTCCATACAAGGGTGATAATTGTCTGTACTCTCGTTCATTGGTATTGTACTTTTCTAATTGTATGTCATTTACTGTTTTAGTGTAGGCAGTGTGGCTTTCACTTGTCATTGCAATTCCTTCATTTGTTGTGGCTAATTTTTCAGCCCACAGATGTTATCTGATTCAGTTTGAGCTGTTAGTCACTAAATGGGAGGGCACTAAGTACGGCCAGCTTCGACGTCCTGTGGAGGCCGCACTATTCCTATTGCGATTCTGATTTCGTGCAGTCAGCGTTCCATCTTCCTGACACAACAGTGCACTGCGCAGACCATGAGAATGAATCTTATGAAAGAAATGGCCGCTGGGGGAAACATAACTGTTGGATGTACCCATGAACGGCTGAAGGCTGGAGAAAACTGATCCATAATGAAGTCACTGTCATTCAGAAATGTTAGCATATGCAAGTTTGCGGAGGTGATGGAAATATTATCATATGGTAGGGTAGAAGTCATGTCGATTGGTTGGAAGATGCCATAAGAATGTCTGCTGACAGCTACGTGGTAACGAGTGGCGTAAGTGATGACAGACTCCGATTTGATTGTACAATAGTCTGGTTTATAGAGACCACTAGCAGGTACTGAACGAACAGAAGAACCAGGACGCATGATGGTGACAGAGATGGGGACAATGAAGAAGTATTGGACGTGGTTGGGGTGAGCATGATGGACCGGAAGTTCTGGAGCCGGGACAAAGGAACAGGTATAGTGTAGGGAATGATTGCGAACTAATGCAGACTCACAGGGTGCAGCGCTGCCAGGAAAACTAGCCAGAAGGTGAGCAGCACAATGGCGAGACGTAGGGGTAAGAGAGGGACATTTCCCGAGGTCTGTGTAAGAGAGGAAGGCAACGGAAAGATGATCATGGGATAGGAGGAAATATTCTGAAAGAACAGAGGCTTACAGTAAGGAGTTGTTGAACCGGAAAGGAAAGGGAATAATCTGGAAGAGGTTGAAGGTGATGGTAGAACGTAGAAGAATATGAACGACGACATATTAGGTGAGAAGGGTGGCCTCGAGAACTGGATAGTAGAATTCTAGAGAGGAGAAGGAAAGCACTGGGGACAAATCGAATATAGAGCGAGCCCATTCCAGTACAGAACGAAGAGCAGAGATAGGTACTAAATCTGAAGTGATGAGTCCATCAACAACATCGACTAGAATACGAACCAAGTAGAGACCTGAGAGAGAAGAGAGTCGATGGCTAGTTGGAGATTATCCATGTCGAGTCTGAGATAGAGGAACTGAGAAACGACGGTATGGTTGGAAAGTTGTTGTTTTAAGATTTCGGTGAAGTTGTTCAGAGTGTAAGTTACTTCATTTAGGTGGGCTGTAATCCTCTGTAACATAGTGTGATGGACCTGTATGACTCGGCTTTGTGAATCTAGGGTCGAGGCTAAGTGAGCTAGGTCAGATCTGAAGCCAGAAAGATCACGAACTGTAGCCACGCCAAATAAGCCACTAAGAATTTCACCTTCAAAGTCAAAGAGACCTCGTTTCACCCAACAGCGACATACGGGTGTCTGAATGGAAAATGTGTCATTGAGCTGAGAGAATTTGTCTGTGATTTACTGCAATTGCCAAGAGATTGGGAGATAAAGATGGTACCCAAACTGATCCAGGTTGTGTTTCCCCATGATGGCTGAGAGGTGGGTCTTGATTTTGTCCAATTGGTGTGCAAAGCGAGGGAGGGCGATGGCTACGTCGGCCAGGGGCGCAAGATCGTAGCGCAAGGAGACTACATCCTCTATCACCATTACCTCGCCTCCCGAGCCGACCAGGGCCCCGGGACGTACTCCATTATCGTCCTCACCCAACTCGGACCCTATGAATGTCAGCACTGCCAGCAGGTAGACCGCTAACATCGAACTTTGAAAACAGGGGTAAATTAATGGGAGAGATCATGGAGATGTTGATGGGCTGAACGCAGTTTGGATCAATAGTGATTGGTTGATGAATGAGGAGATGTAGGTGGAGAAGGCTCAGACTGAGGGGTAGGTGGAGAAGTAGTGGTAGGTTGTGCAAGTGACTCTTCCAATACCAGGCCTCGTGGTGCACGCTTTAAATCGTCTGGCTGTACCCATTCGGTATCTTTAGTTGACAATTCTTAAATGTGAAATTTGTTATCCTGTTGAGTGATCACGCTGTGGGTGCCTGTAAATTTGTCATCTAATTTAGAGAGCGTGTAAAGGAACGAGCAAAGACTAGATCTCCAGCGTTGATGCTGATAGGCGAGGCAGATTTATGCTGGTGCTGCAATATGTCCTCCTGAGATGAAGCCACATTTGCTTTGACATACTGATGGATTGTCTGGAAATTTAACATTTTCACCTTCACATAGTCATCCATGTTATAGATGGGGTCTGGCCTTGAGGATAAAAGGGAACAAGACAAAGTAGGGAGACTCGCCAATGGATGCATTGATGGAACTATTGATGGAGGATGAGACTTGGGGTATCCATAAATCCCAGGATAGACTATGGGAGCCTAAATGTTCGAGGCACTCTAAAATTTTGGATTATAGTCCTCTACAAGGCCATTGGAAGCTGGATGGTTAGGAACGACATTGCATTTATTGATTTTGTATCGCTGACAGATTTCATCCAAGAGACTATTGTTAAACTCAGTGCCATTATCAATGATAATGGTATGTGGGGTAGTGAAAGGGCAATTTACATGGTCTACGAAGGCAAGTGCGACACTCTTCGCGGTCTTCTCAGAGAGGGGCACGAGGACACAGTAATGCGAGAAGTGGTCGATTGCTACAAACAAATACTCAGCGCCTGATTCTGTAAGAGGGAGTTTTAATATGTCAATGGAGACTGTTTCCCATGGGCGTGACGGGACTGGGTATTGTAAGAGCGGTGCAGGTAACCTGGTTGATCCTTTGTGGCAGTGACGCGGAATACAAGAGTCACAGTGCGTAATAATAACGTGGCGCAAGGTTGGCCAATAGCATCCGAGACGTGCTTGTCACAAGCATCGGTCTTTACTCGGATAGGATACGTAAGGTGTATCGTGAACTATGTAAAGGGCCGCAGATATTAGATCAGTAGGGTCAATGCGTTGGTGTACTTCTCTATTGGGCAAGTCCTTCTGTGTAAGTAATGTTTTTCTGTATAAGATATCAACTTTTCACATGAACTCATCTAATGGTATTGGCAGAGTAAGTAAGGTCGAGGTATCATCCGATTCCAGGAAATCTATTACTTTAGACCATGCAGGGTTCTTGCACTGAGAATTTTGAACAATCTCGGGTGTTAGTGTGGTTGTCTGAGTTTCGTTCTGCTGCCGTGATGTGACAGCCGCTGCTACATTGCGTGAGAGTGCGTCTGCAACTACATTCGATTTTCCTGGAACATACTAAAAGTGGGATTGAAGTCCTGGATGGTGACCGACCATCTAGCTAACCAACCTGTGAGGTTTCGTCCTTTGAACATATCACATAGAGGGAGGTGGTCTGTCTGCATATGCACTGGGTAGCTATATACTATATCACTGAAATGTTTCAAGGACCAGACCTCTGCTAAAACTTTCAGATCTAACACTGTAATTATGCTCAGCGGACGTAAGGGCGCGACTAGCATAAGCTATTACACGCTTCCTTGATGCTTGATCGAGTTGCATAAACTACACCAAGTCCTCCGCCTAAGACATCTGTGCATAGAAGCAAGGGTTTTGTATAATCGGGAAATGCTAAGGGCTGTTTTAAGTGTTTGGAAGTGTTGTGACTGATCTTTAGTCCAAACGAAAGACACATTTTTCTTGAGTAAGTCAGAGGAGCGGCGATCTTTGCATAGCCTTTAATGAATCATAGTAACCACTCAGTCCCAGAAAACTCTTTACAGCATCTGTATTGGTAGGTTCTGGGAAATTGATGATCGCCTTACTTTTGTCTTCGTTAGTATGAATACGTTCTGCATCTACTACATGCCCTAGGAAGTTGATTTTCTTCCTTAGGAAGTCAAATTTACTGAAGCTGATTTTCAAGCCTGCTAGCTGAAGGCGCTCAAATACTTGTTGTAGTCTGGAAAAATGTTCAGGGATTTATTTACTCACAACAATTATGTCATCTAGATAAGCAAAAAGAGGGTGGCCCATCATGCCAATGAAGACTGAATGGATAAGTCGCATGAATACTGAAGGGGCATTCCTTAAACCAGAAGGAAGCCTCTTAAACTGAAAATGTCTGGAAGGGGTGCTGAAGGCTGTAATAAGGCGAGATGATTCTTGCCAGTAGCCACTGAGTAGGTCTAGGGATGAAAAGACTACGTTGTTTTCACCTAGTACTAGTGACTCTAGCAAATCTGTGAGATTGGGCAATGGGAAACGATCTTGTATGGTTACAGAATTTACTCTACGGTAGTCTGCTACTGATCTAAAGTGGCCACCCTTCATTGGGACTAAGAAAAGTGGGCTATTTCATGGACTGACAAAGGGTTCAATAATGTCATGATCTAACATTTTCTGTACTATCTCATGTCTGTTTTATCAAGCTGTGAGGCAATCGATAGGCTGGTATGTAGATCGGCTGAGTACCTGGTACTAGTTCTATGTGATATCTGACGAAGTCTGTCCTACCCATCGGTTCTCCGGGTAAGGCTACAGCATTTCGTAACAGACTGATTAACTGATCTTTATGTTGTGGGAAATCTTTACAAGTCAGACATGAGATCAGGTCAGGAGAAGGAGTCAGAGCAGATCCCTTAGAGTTGATGGCATAGACACCTGTAGGGTCACTATCGTCAACGTCGACAGTAGGTATGGAGAATACATCCTGGCACACCTTTACGGCCACTGGGTACTCCAGGAAATCTCCAATCTTTACACAACTTTTAAGCTTCAGTGGAGCATTAATGACATTTAGCAAGAACAGATAACACAAGTTGTCCTCCAAGACAGTACACATGCCGACTCATAAGTTAAGCCATTCACACATGTCTCAGGTAATGTTAACACATCCACTCCTTCTTTCGCACCTACAACACGAACAGAGACCTTGGTGAACTCATGCGGTAACAAAATTGTGCACGTATTTGTTACTGCAACCCTCATCTCTGCGTGTTCGATAACATCATTCAAACTCTGTGATGTAGCTAACTGAGACGTGTCTGAGTCGGCTATAGCGCTGTCGTTAGAGGGGTTTGTATGATCCATTATGGAGTGCTTATAAGGTGTATCATCAGGTGCTGAGGAATTTACTTCTTTGCTCTCGGACAGTGGTGGATTTATCTCTTTACTCTCAGATGATGATGATGGTGAGTATTATTCTGTACTCTTAGGCAGTGTTGGGGTCAGGGAGAACTAAATGACTGAGTATATTTGAGTAAGTACAGGACGGGGATATTCCATGGTATATTGGGAACCCAGAAATGTCTACATTACCACAGGCTGGTAGTAGTGCAATGGAGTATTGTGCCATGGTGGGTAAACAAATAAGGGCATATGCTGGATATCTGAGGTCGTTAATAACATGAAATTCTAGTGGAAAAGGGGTCAAGGCTGTATCTAGTTGCACTTTTAAAGTGACTCTTCCCTTGACCTTAAACCCTGAGCTATCTACTCCGCTTAGGCGAATGTCAGGCGGCTCAAGGAAGATGATCTTTTTGTTTGTTCCCCTAATAATGTTAAAAGAGGTATCAGAGATCATATTTACCATAGGTCCTGTGTTCATGAAGAACGATGTTTGTATGTCATTACTCCATCCTAGAATGACAAAGCCTGAGGAAGTTATAGGCCCTACATGGCGAATGGGGGGTTGTTGTTCTGTTGCTAAGTTATAGTGTTCTAATATGGGCGCTCCGCTTCCCCCGACTGGCGGCTGTTTAGGTAACGACATTCTTCAGTAGTGTGTCATACTGTTCTTATGATATTTGCATTAGGACGACGCGATCACGAAGGCATACGCTGTCTGCCTTGTGAGTGATGTCGTCTTTGTTTACGGTCGCAAGTGGACTCTCGATGCCCGGTGTGACCACAGTGCCAGCACACAACCGAGGATTGTTTGCTCCGTTGGACATTAGACTGATCACGACTGACGGTTGGTGATCGGTGCCATGAAAGAGAAGGGTTAGTGTTAGGCTTTCCCCATGAAGTGGTAGAGGTGTGGCAGACGTGCGAGACCGAGGAGTGTGGTTCGAGCCTGTTCTTTCTTGGATGGTCTTGGAGACCTAAACAATTTTATCTCCTGGACTTAAATCTATCTCTAGGGCTAGCTCTCTGTGTCGGGGATATAGCCAATTTAAGAATCTCAGGTAACCTAGCAAATCTCAAAAGTTTTTTAGTGAAAGCATATGAGTTCCACTAATGTTCTCCACCCATTTTGTGCCTAGCAACAACTGTCGCATCTCAGAACTAGTGGCCTTCACTGCGGTCGCAGCCTCCAATAATTTGGCATTTTGAGCTGGGACTTTCATGTCCTCCTCCATCTGGGTGAGGAGATTAGTTAAACCAATGAGAGATGCGGCATTTGAATGCTGGCAAAAGAGCTGTATTAGTTCCTGTCGGAAGTCATCAAATGTTTTAATGTCATCAAAATTACCTGCACGGATTGCGGCCCCTATTTGGGATTTGCCTTGGTGTAACCGACCCATAAGATAAGAGACTTTGAGGGGTTCATCTGTGATTCGCCGATTGTGAATGTCCGTTTTGACCTCTCTGAGGAAGTTGTAAACTGACCTGGTCGAGTCCTTGCCATTAAATTTTGGGCGGTTTGCATCATCTAAATAGGTTGACTGTGGGGAAGGGGTTGTATTAGCCGTGGTTGGAAGAGTGTGCGTTTGCGAAAGTGTGGAAGTTACTGAAGTAGGTGGTGGCAAGGGAGAGGAGTAGTGGTAGTTATATGTAGTGGTGGTGGGAGATGAAATGGGACAGGAGAGTTAATTATAGTTGAAGGAGCAGGGGTAGAAGGAAGTTCTAAAGAATCAGTGAAAGAAGAAGAGGTATCTGGACTAATGGTATCAGGATTTAAAGTACATGGGTTGTTTAGAGTAGAAGGAGGAGTAGTAAGAGTAGTAGTGATTGTGGGAGTGAGAGTAGAATGCGTGTGGTCGGCGGTAAGGGGTGTCTGAGTTGAAGTATGTTAATGATACGATCTTCCACTGTGGAGATGAGTTACTGAATCGTCATCCTCTGTACCTAGTTGCGTACATGCAGTCTGTTGCCACTGGCGGGTGGGAGAAAGCTCAATATATTGGAAATAGGATATGTAGTGCGATGAGTAGATTTAGGAGGAGGTATGAGAATGGATATGTGTATATTTACAATGTGAAGATGAGGGAAAAGGCAATAAGTACAATGGTAATGAGGGCTTACAAACACAACGGAAGTGAAAATGAATGATGATGAATGGGGTCGGGCATAAATATATAAAGTGTGAAGTGTGAGATGAGTTATAAATGTAGTCGGTGAGGATGATAATGAAGTGAAGATAGGGAAACGAATATTTTCTCAATATGCAATCTGCAGAGAAAATTCGGAGAATGATCTCTGTAGAAAGTCAAGTAATGGGCTGATGAGAATAAACTATATTTACATATAACGGTTGGTGAATGGAGCGAAGTGGGGCTTCTAGTTGAGAGGGGAACTGGGTGGTGGAGAGGAAGGTAAGACGGTACTTGAATGAAGGAGTTCTGGCTAGCAGGGGACGAAGTTAAAAGCTACTTGAATGAAGTGAGCTGGCTCGCCGGGGTTGAGGGGCTATGATGATGATGATGATAAGATTTGTCACACGAGTGTGACACGGGCTCAGGGTGGAGAGCCCGTAAGTGACATAATCAGGGAAGAAAACAAAGAGAAGCGTCCTCTGCATGGCGGCAGACAGACGCGGACGTAAGGAAGGAAATTAAGAAGGTGGCGCTATGACTAGCGAGGCGGAGGGTAAGAGGAGACAGTAGAGAGAAGTGAAGAGATAGAGGAAAGAGCAACAATCTCAGCAGCAGTGTCTGAACGTGAGAAACCCCCGACAAGATGGTTGCGAAGAGAAAGACGCAGGGAAGCAGTGGAGGGACAGTCAAGAAGATAATGAAGAAAAGGCCAGTCATCATGTTGGAGACAATACGGGCACGGGTCAGGGTGCTGCCCAGAAATCTGGGAATAGCAGGGGTGTCCAAGCCGGAGGCGGTGGAGACCAACTATGAGAGCATTAGGGGTGTGGGGCGGGACAACAAGAGGCTTATAGCGAGTTGCCCGCGCAAACCACGAGGCAGATCGTGAGCCAGCAGCAACCTGATCTTCGTGAGCCTCACGAGTGAGCCTAATGATGGAGGTGTAGGCTTTTCTTTTAACACTCGCGAGGCTGTGCCGTAAGGGAAAGGTAACAGTGGGGAGAGCAGTGGCACACCGAGCAGCGGCATCAGCTGCTTCATTGCCGCGGATACCCACATGGCTGGGTATCCAATGAAGAGTGATGTCAGTGCCCCGGCGTGCAATGGTGTCAGCCACAGCTAGAATGGAAGTCAGCAGGGCAACATTTTCCTTGAAGTGCCACGCACGAAGACTGAGCAGAGATGAGAGCGAGTCTGTGTGAATAATGAGGTGCCTATGGTGGGTGGTGTTGGCTGGCATCTCTAAGGGCACCAAGGATAGCGACAAGCTCAGTCTCGTACACAGAGGCTCCTGTAGGGAGCCTCCATGTCTCAGTACGGCCTTCACAGTAAAATGCAGCACCCGCTGAACCATCAGCAGTGACTGATCCATCAGTGTAGTACTCAGCTGCCCCCGGGGCACGAAGAGTTGCCATCCTTCTCAGTGCATCTTGCCGCAACAGTGAGGGCAGGGATGCTCTAGGGGAGGCACTGGAAGGGGCAAGTCCACAAATCACAGGGGGCAGCCATGGTGGTGGAGGCGAGTAGTCAGGGTGAGGGAGGTCAGGGCCTCCCTGCAGGGTCTCAGATAGTGAAAGTTTGTGAACGACTGACATAGCGGAGTGTGCCCAGTCCGTTCTTGAGTGATAGAGATTCAGAGGCCTGTCGAGGGTACGCTGCAGCACAGCAAAGACAGACAGCTGAGGCCTGGATCTGCAGAGTTGCGCAGCAACTGCTGTCGATCGACTCCAGACGCGATGTTTGAGAGAGGGAAAGCCACTCTCCAACCTCAGATTCTCGGCGTGCGTCCACATAGGAGCACCCAACATCACACGAAGTGCAGAGTTTTGCAGGACTTCGAGAGAGCGGACCTGCTCACCCGAGAGTCCGACAAGACACGTTGCACTGTAGTCAACAAGTGACCGTATTGCGTGTGTGTAGAATGTTCGTAGAGTACGAGGTGAGGCACCGAGATTCCTGTGGGAGAGGGCTTTTAGTGCAGTGATACGAGAGGGCCGCCCTCTCTCGTAGGTACTTGACATGCTTTGAGAAGGTCAGGCGGCTGTCTAACCACACTCCCAAGTATTAATGACTGAGAACTATGCCAAGCTGTTGCCTTCCGAGTGAGAGGGGACGTTGGGGTGGACGTATCCCAAAAGGAAGGCATTTTGTCTTATCGGGGTTCAGCTTCAAGCCTAGTTCACAGCACCTATCATTGAGGCGGGTTAGAGCAGCTGGTGCATGTTTATAGGAATCCCTACGAGAGATGACGAGCACGAGATCATCTGCGTAGCAGAGGAGGGTGGTACCTCTGCCGAAGTCAATCAACAGCAGCTGTTCGACAAGCAGGTTAAATAGGAGGGGACTGAGCACGCCTCCCTGTGGCGTTCCGTTAATATGAGGGTGAGGGGGAGAGAGCTGTCCCTGAAAGCGTACACTAGCAGAGCGGCCAGTAAAGTAGTTGCGCAGCCAGGAGAGAATCCTGCCACGAACACCCTTGGCAACGAGCGCTGAGAGTACGGCCTCAGGGACAGCTAACTCAAACGCCTTCTCTACATCAAGGAAGACAGCCAAGCCTCGGCCATGTCTCAGCTCACCTAGAAAGGAGGCCAAACACTGCACAGCACTTCTGCCAGGGAGATAGGCAAAGAGATGCGGGTGCAGCGGGCCCAACCTCCAGGAAAGAGGAGATAGAACAGAACAGCCTAATATAGCATAATATGTGTTTAGACTGCGTACTTAACGAAAAGTTCGCAAACTTAGTTCAACCAAACATAATTATGATAGAGTAACATCATGAAAGGAATGTATAAAGAAGTATTATTCCTTAAGTGAAATGAAGGAAATATATCAAAGTTTAATTGTTGGTGTGTCTGTCTAAGGGTATGTCCACACTGCCGAATATTCCGTAACTTTGTGTTACGGAACAAGGTTACACTAACATGTTATGGTATGTTTCGAGACAGTTCCGGAACATTTCTGTAACCAGGCCACAGTTACCTCTCGGTGTGCGATTATGTTCCTGACAGTGTTCCAGAATGTGCAGTAACTACGCGTAACCCTGTTACTGTTATATAGGTTATGTGTGTGTGTGGTGGCTGGAGTTACCCTCCAGCCACTGCACTGGTATATATTTGTCCGGGGGATGGACTCTGCCCCAACCAACACAACACAAGAACACCCAACACACATACACAGAGCAACACGCAACACACACAGCCCCCTCTCACGGTCACATCACACAACACTGACGGGCCCGCTTAATGTATAAGGCCCGTGCATCCGCTATGCGGATGCGAATCTACAACGAACGAACGGCTCTGCCCCCCCCCCACGCCAGCGTCCTCTGTCGCCATGCAGAGGACGCCCCCTTGTTTATTTACTGCCATCCTCTGATGGGCTCTCCACCCCGAGCCCGTGCCACACCAGTGTGGCGAATCTTTAAAAAAAAAAAAAAATAGGTTATGTAACTTGGTGTGGACGTATCCTTACGGAACTGGATATTCACAAAATGAATACTAGGTAGTGTTTGTATGAAATTCAGTGAGTCCTATATAGTTATGATACAAAGTACTATCCATGGTTACTAGCCAAATCAACCACCAGTCTGACTACATTTTTCCCCTAGCTTAGCTGATATGGGTTAGGAGTCTTTATCAGGTGATAACAACCCGTTGTGCGATAACACAGGCATCATAGTCCACTTGCCAACCCACTGAGTTCCACTGGGAACCTATGAATGTTCAAAAGTACGAGGTTTCTTATTATCGCCCGTCTTTACAAGGCGAAGCGATAATGTTTTTACCCGCCTGTGTGTGTGTGTGTGTGTGTGTGTGTGTGTGTGTGTGTGTGTGTTCCCATTATATCTCATGAACCGCTTGAGCTATCAACATGAAAAACTTCAGGGTATCAAGATATGACCAAAATTTTGGCCGAGTTCGAAAATGGGCATTTGGGGTCAAGGTCAAAGTCACCAAAATAGCTGCTAAAGTTCATCTAGTTTTTAGTATACGCCTTCAGCACCATTAAATCTCATGAACGGCTTGAGCTATCAACATGAAACCTTCAGGGTATCAAGATATGGCCAAAACCCTGGACTTGGCCAACAGCATATTCTGGCAGGTGATTAGCATTCGGCTCCCGAATGCTTTTCTCTCATAGGCTTTGTAATTGTAAGGGTATTTTAAGGTATTTCAGGCTGGTTGTCCTCTTGACGACCTTGGGCATTTTTTGTATGCAAATCATGGCTGCCATTATTTTAAAAAAATATCATCTTTATCTTTGGGTCAGAGCAAGATAACGAGACATTATGGTGTCTAAACCTATGTTTTTAAGGCCAAAGATTAACATAAAGCCATTGAATATGTCGTCACATGCATTTATTTTGCCTCAACAGAGAACATTTTACCAGAATTGGTTAGAAATACATATTTACAATTATTAACGATATGGCCGCAAGAGGGTAAAATAGAAGGCGGAAGTGATATAATTCTTAATTTGTTGCTTCTTTACTCAAACCGAGACAACTCTGCCACTACAGCTTGTCAATATGAATAGACTTTACCTCTGGAGAGACGATAATCTGAACCAGTAGTAGTTATCTTTATTTTTAGGATTTGGGGTTTGTCATTATATTCTACTATATACTTGTCTGTTTACAGGCATCTGTC
>JAGKTI010030868.1:0-12276 GCA_018397915.1 Birgus latro
GATGATAGTTACGAAGAGGTGCTATGAAAGTATGCAGAGCCGTAGTAATGTCCGATTCTGCCATTGATCTACGCGAAATTACCTGAAAAGGGGGGGGGGGGAAATCCGTGCCTGGTTAAGGAAAAAAAGAGCATCATAATGAGGCTAACGTAACTGTACCGTTATGTTAGGTCAAAGGAATAAACATCATGCCAAGTCAATGAATGGGATTAGCAGTTTGTCAGGTTAAAGAGATTAGGAGAATGGTTGGTCGAAGAGATTATTATTATGTCAGGTCAGAGGTATTAGTCTTCTGTCAATTAAGAGAAGTTAGCATTACGTCATGCTAAAAGAATAAGCAGTATGTGAGATCAAAGGCACTAACACTAAGCATTATGCTGGGTCAAAGGATTTAGTATTATGTTAGGTCAAGGGAATTAGTATTGTTACCGTTGGCCAAAGAATTACCATTATGTTAGGTCAAAGAATAACTATTATGTTCGGTCAAAAGAATTAGCATTAGGTCAGAGCAACTGATATTATGTCGTCAACGGGATTAGCCAGTTAAAGACAAAGACTTTCAAGAATTAGCAATATGTTAGGCCAAAGAGATTACAATGATCTCTGGACATAGGGACTATAGTCCTTCCAATACATGGTGAGCGTTTTGGCATTGGCATTTCCGGGGGTTTCCCCACATGCGACATTGCCAAACCTCGTACAGGGTCAATTGTCGGATTACTGGGCAAATTCTAAAAAATACTTTTTTACACTGTAAATAAGTTCCCTCTCTCGGCTGTGTAGCACACGAGAATGAGTAGCAGGTGTAGCAGGGGTAGCTTCCATCTTGGGTGGCGGCAACCTGATCTTTGAATTAGAATGGTCATCCCCAAGCTCGAAGAAAAGCAACGTTGGACAGCAACACTGCCAAGTATTGTTGTATTTATACAAAATAATTGCTTTATAAAAAGAAAGATACATTCATAACACTATATAGCCTTATTAAAGTAGTAAATATATACAAATTAATCCAGAAGCAGTAAATAAATGACATAATTATAAGACAGAGTGATGTGTGTTGGGCGAGATTTGGCATTGTCACACATGGGGGAACCCCTAGAAAAGCCAACGCCCAAACGCTCACCAAATATTGGAAGGACTATAGCCAGTTAAAGGTAACTGGAAAGGCTTACCTTCTTGGATTAGCATTATCTTTGGTCAGAGGGATTAATATCAAACTGAGTCTGAGGGCCAGGCTAGTCAAAGGTCAAGACTTACTTTCATGGAGACGCCATGGGTGTAATGGCACTTGATGACGTGGTCGCCAAATGTGATCCTGTTGTTGATAAGCTGACGGTCGAGTGTGTCCCAGGGCAGCGTGTTCACTGCCTCCTGGTACCGCTGTCCATCACCCACCTCAGGGTTGAATACATAGGCGGCCAAATCCAGGTCTCTGGAAGATAAAAAAGGGTTAGATCTATGCTTGACGGTTGCCTGATGGTCAGTAACATCTTGAACCCGGTACTGTATTTCTAATTATATTCTTGGTATCCCCAGATGGTGTTATTCATGTTAGGATAGGGGTTTTGAGCAATGATATACAAACTGCAGCACTCAACCAAGGTCCTCAAGCGATATTACCGTAAGTGAGCCATCCACCATGTTGTTACTCCCAGTTTAGCCGCACCAAGGGCAAACGCAAGGTGTAATGGGTTTCGCTTGTCTGCTAGTTCTTCCAAAGCACAGAACAATTACTGTGTCACAATGATTCAGTGAGCGATGTTTTATTGATTCAGTGCTGGAATTAAGTAAAAGAGATAAAGGAAGAGGCTAATGACACCTCTATCAGATCCACTTTAGTATACGAATTATATGATCATGTTAATTACGGATTATACAACCATATAATTTTAAGTCAAAGTAATGTCAAGTGTACCGAAATATCTTCAGAATAACTCA
The DNA here is from genome assembly GCA_018397915.1 of Birgus latro. Classification (NCBI taxonomy): domain Eukaryota; kingdom Metazoa; phylum Arthropoda; class Malacostraca; order Decapoda; family Coenobitidae; genus Birgus; species Birgus latro. The sequence goes on from JAGKTI010030868.1 coordinate 1,939, forward strand.
CAAAGAAATATATTGCTCTCACAATGTAGCCAAAGGTATCCTGTGTTGTGTGGCGTGGTAATATCGCAGCCGAGACATCTTTGGCTGTGGTCTACGTGAATATAATTGAAATGTAGAACACCAAAAACAAACACAAAATACGTGGCGAAATACCAAAGTACCCCATGGACCTTACCTGGGCGAAACACCCACCCCAGAAGGAGATACCCAGGGAGCGGAAATGAGCTGCGCGTGCTCCGTGCAAGACGGGTGCACCTGCATCTTTCCTGCACGCCCCTCTCGCGCTCAGATAACTCACCACAGAGTTCACAGTCACAGCGAATTACATCCCTGCAGGACAAGCGTCGCCATGCAGAGGACGCCCCCTTGTTTATTTACTGCCATCCTCTGACGAGCCCGTGCCACACCCGTGTGGCGAATCTTTAAAAAAAAGGAAAGAAAAAAAAAAAGCGCTCACCAGGTTCTGGCTGGGGCTATTTCTTTAGCCCCATATAGCCAACATGAGATGGACACCAGCTGCTCAAACGCTGCTCCCCCCCCCCTCAGTTCACACCGGGTGACAGACACTTTGCCACACACGGGGAGGAGACACACACCAGTTGCCCTCGCTCTAACTCCACAAAAGGAGGTCAGGTGATGGCCACCTTGCTGCACATACTCACACCGGGTGACGGCCACCTTGCCGCACACGGGGAGGAGACGGACACCAGCCACCCTCGCTCTAACTCCACAAAAGGAGGAAAGGTGACGGCCACCTTGCCGCTCCACCAAAAGACCTAAAAGAAATGGTGACGACGGGTATCCTCCCTCCCTCTCTCCCAACATGGATGTCCTCCCCCTAGAACAGCAGTTGGAGGAGGCCTCGCAAGGACCCCTGGTGCCTGGGGTTCTAGCCCTTTAGCTCGACTCATGGCAGCCCCAGCCCCTGTCAGACTCTGCCATGCCGAGCTACCTCAGCCCACACCTGACGGAGGCCCAGCGGCGAGACCTCAGCCGTAGGACTAGCCGAGACGTCCCCAGGACCCCGGGGCATGACCTCCCTAGCCCCACCTGACGACCTCCTGCCCAGCGGAGTAAGTGCAGGCAAGAGCGCCTACTCTCCCTGTTTGGGCCCAGCCCCTAGGCCCCAGCCCCTGGACTCCTCAGGAAGGGTGTCCTCCTACCACGGCCCTCAGACTACTCCCAGGACGAGACGAAACAGCAGCCCGGCCTCCTGATGGCGGCCCCTGGATGCTCCGAGAATCCGAGGCCTCCTGACGCAGGCCACCGGCCTGGGTCCACCACTACCACCGGGCCTCACCCTGTACCAAGCCCCAGTCACATTCTCCTGTCACCGAGTCCTTCGGCCCTGTCTATCTGTGTGTAATATTATTTTCTTGTAAAATGTGCCCTGTGTATTGTCTCAGTATTGTAAATTATGGTAATATACGTGTAAGGTTTGTTGCCCTGAGTTTTTATGCCATGTTCCCATTGGTTGCCTTGAAATAGCCCTACCTGATCTAGAAAGAGGACCCCGCTCCAGGCTCCGTGTCTGAGGGACGAGAAGTCGTACCCTTACACACGCAGTATAACAATAATCAATGTAGTTCAGTACTGTAATACTCCAGTGTGGTTTGTTGCTGTCATAATATGTGTCTGGCGTGACCAACGTGCACAGGGTGGATGCCTTACCAGAAAACGTTGATGATGGCTGTAGCCTAATATGCAAAAAGTTACCAGATTTAGACTATAGCTCAAGTTCTATAAACCTTATTATAACTAATGTAGTGATGTATGTGCATGATTATCTGTGATATAAAAGTGCTAAAAGACTTTTACAATGATAAATAAAGTTTATTCACTGATATATCCCATACCACAAGCAGCATCAGTAGGCTACAAAAAGCCTTTGTAACTAATCTGATTAGTGAAGAAATACTAAACAACATGATAACATTCTAAAAATTCGTGAAATCTTTGAAACTGAGTATAATAGGCTGTAGGGAAGGCAGCTCGATTTAAGGAGTGGGGAGAGTGTGCACATTTTGACGGCTGCCAGGTGAGACTTGCTGGCATCACCGCTGGCTACATTCAAGGTATGGGACGCACGTTGTAGTGTGTATCTCAGTGGCTGTGAACTGGGTGGGTGGGTGAGATGTAGGCTTCATTAACTTCATAAACAAGTGCTACCCAGGTTAATAGCAGTGTACCAGGGAAGAGCGCATACCACCCTCTGATATCGTCGCTGTTCACCCACCTCAAGTTCGACTATATAGTTGGCCAAGTTCAGGTTCCCAGTATTGTATGTGACATGTGGATCATTGCGTGTGGCGAGGTACATCTGTGTTTAGCACCAAGTCATAATTATTTGCCTATCTATCCGTTTCCTGATGCCTTGTTCTGTGAGATAAAGAAACACACACACTTCTTGGGTTTATTAACATTAGAAAATCGTGCACAGATGAGTGAATTATGCTCCCATACTAAGACTGTGTTGACTTGAGAAGATACAAGAGCTCGGCCCAGAGGAGAGTCTAAGTTGAACTAAAACTGATCTCATTTTGATGCACATTCAGTAAGTGGAGAATCATTAGAACAACCTAGAGCATTATAACACAGGACACAATAAACAAATGGCATGATACACTCACTCAGGGAAGCTTTTTAGGCGGAAAACGTCCTTGAGAATCTCCGGGTGTGGTGATGAGCGGCAAAGGGAGAGGTCAACGCGAGGATAGTAGTAGAGGAAGACTTGGCACATCTCGTCCCGCGTTCCAAACCCCATGAATGTGACATTGTCTCTGTTGCGGCTGTCGTAGTCACACTCTGACCGGAAAACAAGTAGAACCAGCATTATCAAACCAGACCTTTTTCCCTCTCATCACTTAACCCATCTTGACTTAAAGCAAAGAAGGAGAATCATCATCGTCGCCATCATTTCCTGACTTTTCTTCCCACTTAACCTAGTCTGAGCAGTCATTCTATAACCTAACCTGACCTAGCGAAAAGAGAAATAGAATCATCATCCTGACTTGCTCTAGATAATCGGATCTACCTTACCTTGAAAAGTACAGAATGTACAGTCATCATCATCATCATCATCATCACAATCATCATCATCAACAACAACAATATGATCTCTTCCCAATCTAATGATAGGATGAGGTAAAACCCAGACAACTAATAAAAGGAAAATACGAGTCAAACAACTATCATCAACAGAAACTTTGCAGTACCCTAGTACGAAAGAAAAAAGCACACACACACATACACACGACCAGTAGGATACAAAAGTGCACGGTCTACCAACTGGAGGCTGGTACTAAATGATAATGTGGTGTAATGTGTTGTGCAGAACATGTCAAAATTCGTTCGTATCATATGTTTTAATTCATAAACATTGGTTATAAGCTCTAGTGTACTGAATACAAACGTAATGTATTTTTTTTAAATAACAGTATTATTTTTTTATATGTATGTAATGTCTGACAGAGAGGTTCTGTTGAATTTACATGCTAAATGTACATGCACGAGAATATGTTCACCTCTCATCCTATTGCCGCATTAGTCTTGGTCTTGTTTCCCTAAAATCTAGACCCCGAACAAAATGCACAGAGTCCAAACCACCTTCAGACTTTCACTCTTATCGACAGAATCAATCAATACTAGTCGTCACCACATGAGTACCTTCAGTATTTAGTGAAGCCTCCAAGACGTTTGTATAGGATGCTGTTTTGATGGATTATTNGGCCTTGTTTTGTATGGTCTGAAGAGTGTTATAGTGTGTTTTAGTGAGGTTAGGAGCCTAAGCAGGGCTTGCATAATTCATCACTGAATGTATACTGTATATTGTTTGTATATTGTGGTGATGGTTTCTTTGTTGTGTCCAAATGTTGTATGGGGAAGTCTTGATGTTAATCTATTTTTGATGTTTGTGATGTATTGTTTAAATGACATTGATGTATTTTATGTTACACCAAGGATTTTGTGTGTGTGTGTGTGTGTGTGTGTGTGGCAGGGGAGTGTTGTTTATGGTGAGGTGTGGAATGTGACTGTTTTCTGCTGTCCAGTTTGTGAGAAGGGTCACTAGATTTGGCTGGGGATATTTTGAGCCTGTTTGTGGTGAACATTCGTGTAGTGTGTTGAAGTAAGGTTGGAGGATTTGTGTGGCATTGTTTGCATTTTGGTGTGTACATGTAAATGTTATGTCATCTGCATAGGAAGCTATGTGTATCTGTGGTGTGTGGGGTGTGGGTACGTCGTGCATGTATAGGTTAAAGAGTGTAGGGGACAACAGATCCTTGGGGGACGCCATTTGTGAAGTATCTGATGTTCGAATACTGACCGGGAAATTTTGCATGTGCACATCTGCCTGCTAAGTAGTTTGCCTGCCATCATTTTGTGTTATTGTGCATGATTGTGTTGAATATTTTGTTTGTGAGGTTGTGGCGGGGGGATGGAATCAAAAGCTTTGCTAATGTCTAGTGTGACAAGTTTTCTGTGTTGTGGCCTAACTGAATTCATGCTATCAAAAACTCTCTGTGTAAGGTCTGTAAGAAGAGTGTTTGTGGAGTGTAGTGGCCTAAAACCATGTTGTGATGGGGCTAGGGGGGTGTGAGGTGTAGATAGTTGTAGTACCAGTCATTCATTGATTTTAGAGGGGGTGCAGAGGAGTGTGATGGGGCGGTGTGAGAAAGGTAACGTGGGGTCTATTTTGGGTTTGGGGATAGTGATGGTAATGCCATGCTTCCAGATGTTGGGTAGTATGTTGTGTGAGCAGCTGTAGTTTGTTATGTTGGTGAGTGCTTGTATGCCTTGTGGGCCTAGGAGTTTAAGGTGTATGTTGCTTATGTTGTCTGGTCCACAGGCAGATGAGTGCTTAAGGTTGCTAATGATGTGCTTCATCTGGTTGAAAGTGAAAGGTGAGAAATCTGGGTCTGTGGGGAACTGTCTCTTACGTCGGATGATACGTCGATCGTCGCAATGGGGGTTTGGATGCCTGACATGTGAAAAGTGATTGATGAGAGTGTTTGCATGTGGTTTGTTTGAAGGTATGGTGTCTGTTGTTGTGATGGCAGAGTGTGATTGTGTAGTACTGCTGTGGGAGAGTGTGATACTGTTTAGTGCTTTGTAGAGTTTGCTTGTGTTTTTGTGATCAAGTGTTTGGAGATAATTATTCCAATTTAGTGTCTGCTGTTCTGATATTTTATTGTTTATCTGAGTGTTGAGTTCTTGTATATGTTGTCCAGCGTCATGTGTATGGGGCATTGGGAAGTGTCATACTGTGTCCCGTTGACTGATGAGGCCTTGAATATCTGGTGTGAAGTTGGGTCTTTTTCTGTTGCCTCTAGGGATGTGTCTTTTGTCTGCGTTTTGTATAATTGTATTGAAAGTGTGCACAGGAGTGTTGATGTTTGTGATGGGTGTACTGTTTAATGTTTCAAAGTGTTGTTCTGTTTCAGCTGTGAAGGCCTCCCAGTTGGCTCTCTTATAATTAGTGTATGTGTGTCTGTGGCCAGCTGAGGTGATTCTGGTTTTGGTAGTGATGATGATCGGGAGGTGGTCGGAGCCAAGGGTTCTGACCACTCCCCAGGATGTTGTGGGGGCGAGGTTTGGGGAGCAGAAGGTGATGTCTGGGGTTGATGGGAGGAAGAGGGCTTGGTGTGGGATATCGCTATGTTGATGGGGGTTATTAAGTATGAAAAGATGATCTGTCTGGGTTTGTAGTGCCAGCTCTCTGTCTGTGTCAAGCCTGTTGACATGCCAGGACGACGCCTTGGTGTTGAAATCACCACCCAGGATGGTGTTGGGTATGTTAGTGATGTGGTGTATTTGTGGAGAGTAACTGTGTGGTACTGNGGCCTGTGTCGCTGCCTCAATAAGTGGTGGAAGCAGTCAGGCAAATATGTAGGGATGTAGAGCTATGGGCAGGCAGGAAAGTCTGAAGGTGAAGTATGTAGGCTTGTAGACAGCGAGGTAAGGAGGTCGGGAGGGAGGCAAGTAGGCAGGTAGGAAATTAGGGGAGGGGAGTAGCGTGGTTGGTATGTAGAAAAGGAGGTGGAGTGGGGAGCAGACAGGGAGGCAGGTAGGTATACAGGTTGGTAGGGATGAAAGGAGGTAGTAAGGGAGGCAGGCAAAGGGGTAAGGTAGGAAGAAAGGTAAGTAGTTAAGGAGGTAGGGAAGCAAGAAAAAGCAACAACAAGTGTAATTTATCCTTTATATGGTGAAGAAATATTTTGCACCTTAATATCATAGTGTAACAAACCGGCTGCATAACCCGAGATCGACGCAAAAAACGAATCCACTGTACACGGCAAGGATCATGCGAGACTGGCTTCGAGACTATCGTGGCAAAAGGCACCCAGTACTGTATTTTCGAAAGCGATTACTGTAGAGGTGAGTTCAGTTTGAATATGCCTCCTACTCTGATTGCTGTGTGATTCTTTCCATATGAGTTACAAACAGAAACATGTATATGCACATGAGAAACAAGCTTTGGGAATTATCACGGTTTTCTTGCAAATGTTGCCTCTTTTCATCACAAATTTTTATTTCTTTTTTTATTGTGTTTTTATTCACACATTCGTATATATATTTTCTGAAAGGCAGGAAATACGAAAAGGTGGGGCTGGGTATTCAAGATTGGATGGAATGAAAGAGCGCAACCTGTGAAAGTGGGCAGTACATGAGGTAACGTCCGTGAGATAAGGTTTAAATCAAAGTTTTTGCCCAGAAGGAGATAAAGAACAGGAAGCACACGACAGTAAGAATACATTGCTATCCTGTGCCTTTTTCAGCAGGTAATAATACGTCTGTACACTCTGATTTTATTGCTGATTGAGACATGGGCATCTGTTGTCATGTGTTCCATTTGTGTCTGTACAGCGACAGGACTCACCCCAAGGTAATGGTGTTTCTTTTGCCACTTTGGTATCTTCTCAATATGGCACCAGTAGAATGTGTCCTGCGTGTGTGGCATTGTGACACTCTGACTCACCCGCCACACCTGCGCATCCTCTGGCATCTTCTCCTGGAAGTATGGCGTCAACACATAGGCGAACCTGATGGAAATAAAGGCTTATAAGGGTACATGTAGGCAGGCAGGGTATACAGGCCTAAAGACAAGGTAAAATGTACAAAACATTAATTGTAACATAATACGAAGAATGTTCACAAAAATGCCCAGAACAACAATTATTAAGGTCGAAGACTGATGGCAGCAATGCATATAAACCAGGAAGACAGAGGCAATTGTATACGATTAAAGGCAGGCAAATTTTTCTGGCTCTTTGGACCAGTCCAGGCTGATCTAAACTATCAGGGTCTCTCTAGATGCTTGTGAGAATGGACTGAGACCAGTCCTTTCCTGAATGCTGCTGCTCCTGAATGGGAGAATCGAGTGGGAACAACAAGGAAACAATTGACTTACGTAAAAGAAAAATAATGAAAGATAATATGTCAGATAAATTATTAATGTCAGTTAGTAATGCACAATTGCTTCTACTTCATAATGATTTGGTAGTTGTTCACCATCATTCATGATACTGGGATTCTTACCATACGCTGGTAGTGCAAGATTGAAATATTAATTAGCTTAATCCAATTATACAGTTCTCATCCTTGAGGAATTACTACTGAGAAATACTTGATACTGCCGTCTAAACTTTTTATATTCCTTTGAGATTAAAAAATTTGTTTTTCTCCAGACATGATTTTTTCACTAGTTTAGGCATAAATGAGTGGCTTCAATTTAGGTCTTAAAGATCATTAATTTCATTAAGAATCTGCAGTATAATTATCACCTTTCAACATTAGTACTGGCTGTATATTGAGTCTTTGCGCTATCAGCTTTTTACCCCCTACCAAAAACTACCCTTTTCGCTTGGTGCTACTGTGCAGCTATGTGTACAAGCAGCAGTCGAAAATAATACAGCTCGTCAGTTCAGCCCAGGAGACGGGGCGAGTAGTCCAGTCTAGACAGGCTGAACTGTTTCACCATAACTCCCATGAAACTGGCCCAGTCAGCTTGGACTGGTCGTGAAAATGCTGCTTTGTTTACTCTAACTTGGCCCAGATTTTCATCCTTTTGAAGCTAATTTTGCATAGGTGAGTGGTAGAAAAATCCAATGCTACGGTTCTACAGTCCTTCCATAGCATTTCTCTGTGACAGGCATCATATTCCACTGCTGATGTATTCGTACAGTTCAGCTTTCACTTTAGAGATACGGAAAGTTCAGGCCAAGATAGTGTAACCTGAGTATAGTGGTTGGCCAGGTGTCAAACACATGACATCAGTGACGTACCTGTTTCCCCGATGAGATCCGTGGTAGGAAGGGTGTTCGTCACTGGGGTCGCTGTCCCCCCACGCGTACAGCAGCCGCACAGTCTCATTCTGTCAGAAAATTCGGTACAGCGTCTAGTCCCATCAGCCAAGTTATATCTTTTTTTCCATTTTTATTCTTGTTCGATTATTTTGTTCAGATTAGGAGGGAATTTTCCAAGTAGACAGGTTATTTATTGTCGTCGTTAAATCTTTTAATACAAGTGGTCTCTTCTAAACTTAACAAACAATCGACTGGTGACAGGAATAAACAAAATTAAGAGACATTAAACAACCTGCATAAAACTGTATGGCCCTACTCAGAGCAAAACCCCTCGCCCACAGGCAACTCAGAAACACAACTAGAAAGGTCAAACAGCGTCACGCGAGCAGGTTTTCTGGCTTTTTTTTTTCTGGCAACACTGTCCTGGCAAGATCTCTTTATAACTTTTAAGGTAATATTTTAGCACAAACTTTCACAGCCACAAGCAACCTATGAAAAGTTACCATTATCGAATCACCTGAGAAAACCTGCCACAAAACTGCTCGTGTGGCGCCTCCTTAACTCTACAGGGGAATTTAAGTATTTCAAAAGGAAAATGTGATATTTCAAAAGATAACATGATATTGTATAATTGGAGTATACAATATATATAGCTATGTGTGCTAGAGATGACTATTGAGTCATTTATTAAGAGAGTCTAGACTCGTGAAATCAAGTAGTGATTTCCCTTTATGCTGGCTTACTTCGCCAATTCTCTTGAGTCGAGAATTTATAGACTTTCTCAACGATACACAGCAGAGACTAGACGGTCAAGTAGGCTGTAATATTGTACCGTTGGCCTCTGAGAAAGTTAGTTTCTCCCCTTAACATTCAATAATAATAATAATAATAATCAGGATCTTGGCTGAGCCAAACTCCTAGCTAGCACAACGGATTTAAGGATTAATGCCAAAAGCTGGCCTAAGTACCAGTCGTGATTTAATATAAAGAGTTGTGCTAATGTGGAGTAGCAAAACTGTATTAAATATGTGGGAAAATTAAACACGACTGTTACGTTTAACAAAGCTCAAGAAAACGAACTGTAAATTTATTGAATATGAGCAAATAAATTTATGTTACATGACTCCAATTCAAATCAAGAAAGGGAAATGCACTCACTCAAACACTCAGACAAACAGCTAAATATCTCAAAAACTTTAGACTAGGGAAACAAAAGAAAATACTAATCGGTATAGATGAGACCGAGCTGCTGTGACGATCCCCAACAGGTGGGAGCTTTCAGGATACACGCCAATACAAGCTGAGATCTGAAATCGCTAAGAAATCACTCAAGCCTTTGCAAGGCGTACCGCAATGCACCGTGTCTACAGTCAGACTAACTCTGATTTTGAGTGCTTGACATGAAGAGCGTGTGAAAGGGTGTGGCCTTACGTAACGGCCCAGAGGCGGGAGCGATAATTCAGAAATTATCGCTCAGAGGAATGCACCGCCCGCACATAAAAACAATCACTCGCGAAAGAATGACAAAAGTTTTGACAACTTGATGCGAATATAAGTAAGCGAGCGGATGGTTTGAGAGAACGAGCGAAACATCATACATTTAATAATAATTCGTTCCTCCTGCAAAATCACTCGATGTCACAATTTACTTTACATAATTTTACGATGTAGAAAATTCGTGACAGTGACATATGTACAGTATATAGTGTAATGCCGTAATTTAAAGTGTAGTATAAGTTAATATAAGCTAGTATTATAAGTGTAATCTCAAGCTTAAGTGTTGTTGTAAATATAGTCTGCACAGTTCAGTTTTAACCGTTAAGTCATATATTTAAGTTTAGTCTTAGTTGATGTTCATAATTTAAGTATGATTCTAATATTGATAGTACTAAGTTGAGAATTGATATGAATGTGATCAACTTTTATACATAGGGACCAGCCACAAACGGGAAGGCATAATAACCGAGGAAGATTTGGCAAGAGTTAACAATCGCGAATGTCTTCCTTCATACTCTGATCCGGAGATTTACGTAAC
>JAGKTI010030869.1:0-12276 GCA_018397915.1 Birgus latro
AAACTGTATCCACCCTCATTAATGATCTGCTTAGCCATCTTTGGAAAGTCTGTTGCAGCTCTGTTTTTGACAGAAGCAATTTCACCCCGGCAGAAAGCATACTTTATATCACTTTGTTTTTTAAATCGGTGCAGCCAACCACGTGAAGCGGTAAAAGGTTCTGGGTTTGCAACATTTTGGTGTCTGCACACTACCTCATAGAACATCTTTGCTTGCTCCCTGATCTGTGGGCCATCAACACTCACACTGTTTTTCAGTCTGCTCTGTTCTTACCAGTAATTGACATTTTTCTGTCGTGTCTATTGAGGCCCTGTGAAAACTATCATCACCACTACCACTAGCTTGTGTGAAGTATATGTCTGCCACTTTCAAACTTTCCTTTACCTTGTCTTTGTTTCTTCTTGTGTTACGCACACTCGATTCCAGAACATTCAACTGCCTCACAGTTTCACAGGTTTTCAAACCATCTTCTATGAGTTTAATGATTTTCTTCTTGTCTTCAACACTACTTTTTCTGAGCTATGCCTTTTCTGTAGTTGCATCTTCATAGCCATCTTTCCACTACCACTATTTGAAGTTCCTGGCCTTTCACGTGGCACACCATTTCCACCACCAGCCACAGATGCCATGAGGCTAGCGAAAACAGAGAACTGTGGGGCAGTTAAGTATAAAAAAAGAGCAAGGTCACACTAGCATAGCGATGGGCAGGACAACAGTGAATTGAAACACGCCATATGACTCGCTCACTATGTGAGGCTCACCTGCTAGATGAGACTCGCTTGCTAGGAGAACGAGTCGAAATGTGCCTCGCGGCTTGCTCGCTAGACAACAATTGCCACGAAGTCACTAGTTTTGAGGTTTGTTGCTAGTTATGAAGCTGAAAACAGTTTCTATCCTATCACTAGACTTGAAATCACTAGTCAAAAAACTGCTAGTTGTGGGGCCCTACTATATGTGATTCTGAAATTACTGTGCACATGGTGCTGTGACTTTGCTTGTGGTTCCATTGCCTCACTTGTGGTCCCTAAGTGCTCTCACTACTCGAACCCAGTTCTGCGTGATGGCTGAGTCTGTGACTTCTGTGGCAATCTCCTGGCTGCTGCAGGTCTTGCTGCCTTGTGTATAGTCCTGGGTGTTGTCTCCATGGCTCCTCCACCACCTGCTAAGAGGCGTTGTATCGTGTTCTCTACGGAGAAGAAGATGGAGATAATCAAGAAGACGGAGCGAGGCTAGACCATCGCAAGGCAGATCAAGCACTATGACATGCCTCGGACCATGCTGCAAGATCTGCAGAAGAACAAGGCATGAATGTGCAATGGAACGAGCACAAAATGATGACAAAAGCCATGCGCTGGCAAACTCAACCTGGCATGCCTGAAGTGGTTCCAACAACAGCATGACAGTGGCACTATTGTGCGTCCTGTCGAGCTGATGACTGCAGCCACCAAGTTCGCTGAGCAACTGGGGATCACGATTTTCAGGGTCTCTGAAGGTTGGCTAACTCAATTCAAACTTTGACATGGGCTGTCTAACAAGATTACATATGGTAAAAGCTTTGGATGCAGACACCACAGGAATAGATGAGTTTTGCACCAAGCTTAAAAATCTGATTGACAAAAGGTCTTTGTCTCAATCAGGTTTATAATGCTGATAAAACTGGTCTGTTCTTCAGGTCTGCCCTAACAAATACCTTGGCTGACGAAAATGAAGTTGTTACCTGGTCGAAAGACGAGCAAACAGCATGTGTCTGTTTTGTGTTGTGCCAATGCAAAGGGTTCCCATCTGAAGCCTCTTGTAGTGGGGCATGCAAAACAGTCATGTTGTCTCCAGGGGTTGATGGATGGTCTCCCCGTAATATATTTCCACTCACTGAAGGCTTGGTTTACAAGAAGTGGTTCTACATTCATGCTGTGAAGTTTATCTGTTATCAAATGGAGTGTCTTGGCCTTGCCTGTAACCATGTGAAGGCTCTGCTGCTCCCTGACAATGCTTCTGCTTATCCTGCTGAGGAGTTGGTTGGAGATGGAGGTCGTATTAGGGTTGTGTTCTTAGCCCTTAATTCGACCTCAATCTTGCAACCAATGGAGCAGGTTTTATCATGGCAACGAAGCGGTTGTACCGGAAAAGGTTTGTGGAAGATGTGATGGTTGTGCTCGAGGACGAGGGGGAGACAATCCAAGGCAAGGACAGTGGGGGGGAAAAGGACCTTGGCCAACCTCAAGCAGTATTCCCTCAAGTCTGTGATCTACAAATGGACACAGGCACACTCTGCACTCACTCTTGAGCATGACTGGAAGAAGCTTCTCAGTGGTGAAGAGACCACTGCTGACTTTACCAGCTTCAAAGCTCAGGCCTTTGTCTAGTGGATGGAAGCTGCAGGAAAACAGGTGACTGAGGACACCACCCACGACTGGCTGGAAGTAGACGAGGGAGGCCCCAAGTACCAGACTTTGTCCAACCAGGAAATCGTGGAGTTCATGACTGCAGGGGGCACCGTGGATGAAGGGAACGAGGAAGAGAAGGAGAATGACAACGAAGTGGCTGATATCCCAAGGCTTCAGCAGGTCCTTGATGCAGTGGGCATCCTTCTCGACTACTGCAAGCATCCTAATCGGCAGCCAATCTTTATCGATGCCACGGCCACCTACCTGCGAGAGGACTCTGAGAATGTTACAAAGCTACAGTCAAGAAAGATCACCAAGCAGTCCTCCATCACGTCCTTTTTCCGTTCGGTGATGCCTGCCACTCCGTCGCCACAGATCCTTGACCTCCTCGCATCATCCTTTGTCGCCCCAGCCTACGACCTCTTCGTACTGGCCTCTGACACCACAGCCCTCTAATTCCTAACATCGGCCTCATTCATTCATTTCTTCTTCACCTCGGTCATGGCACCACCTTCAGCCCCTTCAAAAGTAATGTCCCCACATAAGGTGACGCCTCAGTCAGAGGCCTCATTGGAGCTGCACCTCACACCGTGTCACTCCATCTCCGCTACCTATTCCAGAATCCTTGGCAGAGATAAAGCCCGAGGTGGTGGAGCTGAAGTAATCTTTGTGGGAGCCATCACCACTAGACCACACAGGATTAAATGCAGTGTGCTATACTACATGGTGTATAACTCTACACCCCATCGATGCCAACACCAGGTGAGTACAGAGTACACTATGTAATGACTGTACTGTATCAATACTGTACTGTATTTCATGTTTCATTTTTATCTTTTACTCATAGGAATGTTTTTAGGATAGAGGGTCGAGACAGATAGTACCACGTTATCTGGCTCAACACCGAATGTTGAGCCAATGGGGGTGTACTGTGCAATAACCTGTGTGGGGGTTGGCTGAATTACGACAGATAATTGAGAGTTTACTGTCATCATCATCATCTGGACCTCCTTTCCCACCCTAGGGCAGGGTGAAGAGTAGCAATGTCCAGATAGCCCAAATTTGCCCAATCCAATGGGCCATGCTTCCATTCACTCATCATTCAAGCCCCCAGAATCCTGGCTCTATTGGATACGCCAAAAACATCCACCACATTCTGTAGCTTCACATAAATGTATCCGATAGGGTCAGTCCAGATGCTGCCATGTTAAAAGGGGTGTTAAGTCCTTGATCATACCCTTCTTCTCACAGTATTCATCCAACCAGCTCAATCTCTTGTCAGTTCCCTAGCCTCACCATCTTCCAAACCTCTCATTCTCACACACACATCCACCATATATCTTCACCTTCTCCTTCCCCTACCTCGCCTCCTCCCTCCTTCAAATTCACTCAGATACACCTTTTTCACCACTCTATTGTTATCCATTGTCTCCACATGACCATACCATCTCAGTATACTCTCTTCGATTCTGGCATCCACAGACTTCCTCACTCTACATCTTTCATGAATTACATTATTTCATATCCTATCCACACTCAGTATTCCACATACATTCCTCAGCAGTCCCATCTCCACTGCTCTCACTCTTGACTTTTCTCGCGTGCATCTCATCCCAAAAGCTGATAATGCATCGGTCAATCCTCCTCCCTCCCTCCCTCAAGGCAACTGCTCCCTCACTAGCAACGGCAGACACAGTGCCAATCTTACACAGGCTTTATTACTGATCCTGCTACTCTCTAGTTAGTTTATTCCCCCGAACTTCTTGTTTTACTTCCATCTATCATGTCTCACCCCTTTCTCTTCATGCTTGTTTTTTTTTTTTAATGCAAGGAAGAAGGAACCAAAGACTAAGCCCACAAACAGTTCCTTCCAAGAAAAAACAAAAACAATACAAAAGAGAGCCAAATTCAAGATCCGTTCATTTTGAATGCCTGGACACACTGCGTTTGAAAGACTGGAGATCATAGGAAGTAGGAAATACAGAGGGAGACAGTTCCAGAGTTGACCTGTTGCATATATGAAGGAATGGGAGTAACGTTTAACTCTTGCATTAGAGAGTTGGACAGAAAAGGGATGAGAGTTCGCTGCTTGACGTATGCTAGGCACTCGTCGCACAGGTGGAGGAATGCAAGCAGACAGTTCAGAGGAGCTGTGACCATTGAAGCAGCGATAGAAAAGAGATAATGAGGCAACAGTGTGGCAAAGAGACAACGGTTGAAGGGAGCCAGTAAGAGGAGGAGAGTTGAAGAGAAGAAAAGCCTCTGACTCCACCCTATTGAGAAGAGCTGTATGAGGAGAGGCTCCCCACACATGAGAGTTGTACTTTAAACAGGGGTGAATAAAATCTGTGTATTAAGTCAACAACTGGGCAGGGGTAAAGAAGGCACTGAGTCAGCTTAGCACACCTAATCTCTTGGAAGCAGATTTTACAAGAGATGCAATATGATCTTTCCAAGATAAGTCCTGAATGAATGAAATCCCAAGCATGTTCAAGGATGATGCAGGATTGAGCTGGATATTATTAAACATTAGCTGGTACTCCTGTGGAAGATTTTGACGGGTTGATAGGTGTAAAAATTGAGTCTTTGATGTATTAAAAACAACAAGATTATTTTTACCCCAGTCAGAGATACGAGCCATGTCAGAAACTAGGTGTGCCATAGCCTCATCCCTTGTTTGTTGAAGTAACTGCTGAGATGGACACTGCAGAAACTGAATGGAAAGGTGAAGGATGGAATCATCAGCGTACGAGTGGATAGAGTTAAATGTACAGCTTAGATTATTGATGAATAAAAGAGAGAGAGAGTTGGTGAAAGGACAGAGCCCTGAGGAACACCACTCTTGATAGATCTAGGAGAAGAACGGTGGCCATCTACAACAGCAGCTATAGATGAAGGCACAGACAGAAGGATAGAAACCGTAAGAGGGCAGTTTGGAAATCAAAAATTTATACCAGACTCAAACAAAAGCCTTTGAGATGTCAAGTTCAATGGCAAAGCTTTGGCCAAAGTCCCGAAAGGAGGATGACCAGGAGTCTGAAAAGTAGGTGGGAAGATCGCCTGTGGTGCGTCCCTGACGGAACCCACACTGACGATCAGAAAGAAGGTTGTGATAGGAAAGATGCTTTAAAATTTTTCTGCTAAGAACAGACTTGAAAACTTTTGAGACACAGGATGTTAAAGCAATTGGATGATAGTTAGAGGGTTGGGAATGGTCACCCTTCCTTGGGACTGGCTGAATGAGGGGAAACTTCCAGCAAGAATGAAAGGTACAAGATGAAAGACAAAGTCAAAAGAATTTACCTAGCCAGGGTGTAAGCACAGAAGCACAGTTCTTGAGGACAACAGAAGGGACTCCATCGGGCCCATATGCCTTGTTAGTACCGAAGCCAGTGATGGCAGAAAATACATCAGCTGAAGAAATTTTAATGTCAGCCATGAGGAAGTCAGAGGGGAGAAGTGATGGAGGAACAGCACCAGAATCGTCTAAGGTGAAATTGGAGGAGAAAGTCTGAGCAAAGAGATCTGCTTTATCAGTAGAAGAAATAGCTACATAGCCATCAGAGTAGAAAAGAGGAGGGAAGGATGATGAAGTAAAGTTGTTAGAAAGGTTTTTGGCAAGGTGCCAGAAGGAGCGGGAAGAATTTGAGTTGGAGAGTTGAGAACATTTAGTACGGATGAAATTATTTTTAGCAAAGCAAAGAACAGACTTAGCACGATTCCAGGTAGAAACATAAAAAAGATGTGATTCAGGGGTGGGTTGGCTCTAGTACCTTTTATAGGCCCTCTCCTTGTTGCGGACAGCATTAGAACAAGCGTGATTAAACCAAGGCTTTCTTGCATTAGTCACAGGATATGAGAAAGGAATGTATGCTCCCATGCCCGAGAAAATAACCTCTGTAATGCACAGGGCATACTCAGATGGCTCCCAGCCGTGGAAGCAATAATTCTTCCAGGGAAAATCAAAGAAGTACTGCCTGAGGGTCTCCCAATCCACAGCTCCAAAGTGCCACAGACGACGTTTCTTTGAAGGGTCCACAGGCCGTACCGGAGCAATAGGACAGGTTAAGTTAATAAGGTTATGATCAAAGGAGCCCAATGAAAAGAAAAGATTAACAGTGTAAGCAGAAGGATTAGCTGTCAGGAATAGGTCAATTATGTTGGAGCTCTCTCCAAGGTGGTCAGGGATACGGGTAGGGTGCTGTACAAGGTGCTCTAGGTCATTATGGATAGAAAAGATGTAGGCGTATTCACCAGGTGGATCCGTGAAAGGAGAGGAGAGCTAAAGGTGGTGGTGAACACTGAAATCTCCAAGAATGGAGACTTCAGCGAAAGGAGAAATGGATAGAATGTGTTCCATCGTAGAAGTTAGATAGTTGAAGAATTTTTCATAGTCATTAGAATAAAGTAAACAGTGCAGATATATTTAGTCAGAGAATGACAGGACAGCCAAAGCCAGACAGTAGAGAATTCAGAAGAATCAAGTTCAGGAACACAAGAGCAAGATAGGTCGTTGCATACATATACACAACTGCCACCTTTGGCTTTGAAATGAGTATAGAGAAAGTAGGAGAATACAGAAAAGGGTTTGCTGTCAGTTGCCTCAGACAACTAAGTTTCTGTTAAGAAGAGAAGGAGGTTTAGAGAAGGAGAGGTGGTGTTCAACAGAGAGAAAGTTGGAGGAAAGGCTGTGAATATTGCAGAAATGAAGAAGTGAGGCAGACAGTTGTTCCAAGCATGTGAGTCCGATTAGGTCTGCCTGTCCAATTTCTGTCTGCCTTGCTATGTCTTGCCCTGACTAACTCTGTCTCTGAGGCTGGGCGTGCAGTACATTGTACAGAACAGTACAAAGGCATTTTTCATATTTATTACATTATTTAAGGGTGATTTCCTATGTTCGAACAGTTGTAGGATTTTATAGGTGAAGGTAATATATCAAATTCCATCAGTATGTCACCTTCTAACATCCCCTTGGCCTATATACACCAGATAATTGAGAATTTACTACATGCATGTATTTATACAGTTGTCGCTCACTCTTCACACAGTTCGATCTTGCTTTTTTTTTTCTTTTTTTTTTTTTTACCCAACTCTGGGCATAGGCTTCACAGCCTGCTATCAAGGCCCAGCAGTCCTCCTACATACCATACACCTCTACATGTCACCGCTTCGGCGCTAACACCCACCGTCCATATTGAATACATGCTAGGGCTGTCTCATACAGGACTGGTGTACTGGTATTACCGAGGGTATATTTACGACATGTTGGCGGGTCTTCTGGTAGATCAGTAAGGCCTGATTTTAACTGTTCCCTGCACCAGCCAGGATTTGAACCTGGGTCCGCAAGGACTACAGGCCACCTCTCTACTGATTGAGCCACTGCCTCCCCCATATATTCATAGCAAGCAGATGGTAATTCTTCAAAAACGTCTGAAAAGTGCTGGAAAGCATCTGTGAGGATCCACATGATGCACTGTTCCCATCCCCACAACCCTTCCCATGCTTTCTTACATGGCTGTCATGCTTTCCCCTTGTTTGTCCCACCCAGGCTGTTCCAGTGTTGCCAGCTAGGCAGAAAGGTCACAAAATCTACTGACTTTACATAATACAGTAATCGTTTGATTTATCTGATGCAACAGAGCCAAAGGCAGGTCTGGGTAATGGCTCTGTCCGGATAATGGACCCCTCCCCTGGCCCCCCCTCTGTACAAACTTAACTTTGAAAGTCAGTGTAAAAGGCCACTGCAGTACATCATAAAACACTTGTTCCTGTTGTTTAACACTGCCCTATCTGGTCAGGCAGACCTATATGCCACAGCTGAGCAATTACCATGGTCAAGAAGACCCATCAACCACAAACAAGCAGTCATCAATGAAAGGCCATACCCTGCAGTGACATAAAAACAAAAAAAATGGTTACACAAGAAAAATGCAGAAGGCACACAAAACAATGGTAAACTGGAATACAATCATGGTAAAACAGAATAAAATCATGGTATAGAACAGTAAGCTAGAATAAAATCAACGTCAATACTCACAATTCTACCATCACACATCAACCATACCCAGGATTTGCTTCTCCAGAGTCAACATTACCCTCTTCCTTTTCCCTGGTGCTGGGGCCATCATCACACACCCTAGAACAAGGCATGTAAGGAATAGCAAGGCCTGAAGCAGATAGGGAACAACCATAAAAGCCACCCCGTGTGCCACTATAACAAGTGTCAGAGAGAAGCTGATCACTACACTGTCGTCGCACAGGAACTGAGAGTGACTGAGAGGATCTCTAGCCGGACGCTGGGTGAACTACCCAGCCAGACTGGGCGGTGCCACTGGGCTATTCCCGCCCAGCCGGGCACCAAAATGTTCATGCGGCCATAATTTTCAACTGGAAGCTTGCATTTTGTCCAGATCATTGGAAAAATGTACGAATAATGATTTCGAACAGCCAGATCACAGCATCCAGGTAATGGCTGTCTTGATAATCAAGAGAGTACTGTATCTAGTTATTACTCTAGGTGAATCAGCAGTGCCTGTAACCCCTTTAAGGCTGGGGCTGGAACCCCTCAGTGTCACTGCCCCAATTGTTGTCACTGGCAGGTTGTGGCGAGATGGGTGCTGTACTAGGTGCTAGGGTGGGAAGACTGAGATGGCAGGAGCAGGTGTCAGGGATGGGGATGGGAAAAGCTTGGAGGTAAGGGTTTGAGATGACATTAATTTTCTTTAAAAGCTGCTCCCTGTGCTCCCATAACATGCAGTTAATTCACTCTGGAGGGAATCTAGCTTATCCGTGTTGTGCACCACCATCATCTGGGCATCCTTGAGCTGTCTGATGACTTCCAACACCTGGCCCAGCTGATGATATTTGGGCCCCTCAGCATGCTGTGGCTTGGCTGCTGCTGGTTCCTACTGTGTGGCCCCAAGTGCCAGGTTCGTCTGTCTTCCAATCTCTTCAATGAAGCCATCGACTGTCACTTTGGGAGCAGCGTCAGTAATGTGAAGGTCATTGTGAGTGTTACACAGCACTAGGATTGCACAGGATTTTAATGCAAGTGGGGAAGCCAGGAGTCAAGGTTGACTGGCAGAGACAATGGGGAGTGGGAGAGGGAGAAGGACTCTAAGTGTGCATGCATGGCTGCCATGTTGGCATTCATCACCACACTGGATTGTCAAATGTCATGGATGGGGGCCGATTTATGGGATTTTCAAACACAAATCCCCGCACCTTCCACACTTACTAGGCCAGGTTTATCTTCCCACTCAAAACATGTTTAGCACAAACTGGTCCTGTGTGAGGGTCTACTGTATATATGTAAGTAAACTCTCAATTATCTGGCGTAATTCAACCAACCCCCATGCCGGATACTGCGCAGTACAGTAGAGTTGCATTTTAAGACTTAACAAATGGAAACAACGATGTTACAATAACATGATCATTAATTTCTTCCAAAATTAATCAATAGCATGGTAATACAACTCAACTGTGTGAGAGAAACTGGTGTGTTTAGGTACTGGATTTCCAAATACAACTAGTGTGTTATGGTTTTGTCAGTCACTGATTGGCTTCCTCAACCTGACCCAACCCACGTGACCCACATCCCATACCACCTGCCACTGCCTACCTCAGTGTTGTGTTGACGGTCACTCTGATAAGTTTATTTGCTTATTTCCTTGCTCATCATTTCCTCTCAGAACTCTGAGCACGTGGTTCAAAACTAACTTTAGTTATGCCCAAGCACCCTGAAAGTGCTAAGAAAAGAAGAAAAGCATTTATTTTACATGAAAATATAAAATTGTTGGACAAAGTGGCGTGTGGTAAGGGAGGTTAAATGCAAACAATCAGACAGATACAGTGAGTTGGGTGTGTTTACGATGTGGATATTTTTTTTTGCAAAAAAAAAAAAAAAAAAAGTTAATGATGAAGAAGCAGTAAAATTCATGTTTTCTCCTTTAGTGTAATGACTGGGGGGGGGGGAAGGGGAAAAAAAAAAAGGGCTTTGTGTCCAACCTTTGTTATGAACTGATGGTCTTTGGTCGAGAAAATTCAACTTTTACGGTATGTGAAGACTCTTCATGTTGACATAAATAGTTAGGTTAAGACAATTATGTGAGTTTGGTTCTTTTGAATCATACTATACTGTCATACAAATTATACTGCTTGGCTAGCTTATTATTCTCGATTACTGGATTCATGTGTATCTGAAAAGTGAGAAATACGCAATCACTCCATGCTGACAACTTCTTTATAGCTTTTTTTTTCCTTTATTGTTGATGATTAATGGCTTTCAAAAATGGTTTCACAGCTTTTTTTTTTTTTTATTAATGAGCGCTGAAAATTATTCCTGGTGAAATATACGTGATGCTGGGCAGCCATTATTCACATGTTGTTTAGGTCAAAAGTTTTTACTTGACTGGTAATGAGGACTTTCAAGAGGTTTAATGGCAATCCTTGGTGATTAAAACTTTTATGAGAAGTATTAATGTAGTGCCACAATTTTAAGCATAGTGTAATTTGGTATAAGCTAGTATTATGAGTATAATCTTAAGCTTAAGTATTATTGTAAATATAGTCTGTACAGTTCAATTTTAGCCATTAAGTCATATGTTTAAGTTTAATCTTAGTTGATATTCATAATGTAACTATAATTCTGATGTTGATAGGACTAAGTCGAGAATTGTTACAAATGTGATTAACTTTTATACACATGGACCAGCCATAAACGCGAAAACGTAATAACCGTGAAGTTTTGGCAAGAATCAATAATTGCGAATATCTTCCTTCATACTCTGATCGAGGGCTTTACATAGCAATGTTAATAGCACTCCTCTTTTAGACTATGTAGTGGTGAACTGCGAGTTATCTGAGTTATGACTGTTGATAATGGTCATTTGTAAGCGCGAAAGATGCGTTATTGGCCTCGCGTTGCAAGTCACTATAGGGCCATAAAACTAGCATGACAATAAGTTGTTCTGATTCTCATTTCTGTTGACTTTGTTATGATTAAAGTTCCTATATGCCTACTACAAAAATGTTAAACATCGTAAGTCATTTTTCTGTGTATGTCAAGTGCAAACATATTTTTCATATTCCTTAAAAATCTTAGAAGAGACATTAATGCTGCAAATTAATCAGTTAAATTCTAACAGCACACAACTGCCAGATCGCTGCTCCACTCTCCATCGTTTGCAGGTTAGTGCTCGAAACTACCCCCCCAACCCTCTCACTCGTATAATGTAAATCCTCATATACATTAGTGAGTTAAATTGATAATATTTCCCCCTGATCCCTCTTGTACTGATTAATGAGATCGCCGTTCCACTCTCTATCGTTTGCAGGTCGGGCATTCCTGAAGCCAAATGGCTCAGGTTTAACCACTGCCTTAGTTCATGTAATCCCTACTGTGTACTGTGTCTAGTTGCAGAAGATTTTTAAGTGTGGTGCATATTTAACCCTAAGAGAATATTCACTCGTGGTAATTTTTCTAGGTTTCTCATTTGAATATAGTGTCTAGTTTGTATCTAATTTTTGAGTTAATATACCTGTTGAGCCTTAAGAAAATAATCTTTGGTTCATTTGAATATTGTGTCCAATATATTATGATCTCTGAGTTATTTTGTATAATTAGTCTTGAGACTATTCTTTGGTGGTAATGTTTTAGTATTTCTTCCCGAGAGAGTCCATCAGAGGCCACGGGATTACTGTATTCACGTGTATCAGTATCATTTTGAGTGTTAATTCAGTTTGTGAAGATTCACATTCACATGTATTTGTATCATTTGAATACTGATTTAGTTGTGAAGATTCATATCCTTGGAGTATAGCTCCTGATTATACTTTGTTTTGAGTCATTCACAGTTTCAAAGAGTAAATTGTCTTTCAATTCTTAATAATT
>JAGKTI010030870.1:0-12275 GCA_018397915.1 Birgus latro
ACAATGGAAACAGCGCCCGCAGTACGAAGACAGCGTAGCTCAATTTAACACTCAGTCACTCCTGTGTGTGTGAGAGAACCTGCTAATGTGGCCATAACAATGGCATTACTTTCCTATGTGGCCACAATAATCGCATCATTTTTCTATCATGTTGCACTTAATGTCATAATTTTTCAGTCTGCCCCATGTTCTTGAACGTTTTCATCTAGTTCGTTTGTTTTCTAATCTGCGCTTGTTTGAAGAAAAATTTGTATTATTCTTCTGCCATTTAGCCATTTAAAATTAGATATCCTGAGCTGGTGATGATGATTCAATAACCAGAGATTCTCGTACGAAAAACCTACAAGCAGTGCAAGATGCGGTCCCCTGTTGGTTAATGCAGGATATCAGTCATTTGTACAAGATATTATTAAGACGCGTGATACTGTGATACGAATTGTCTATATTTACGATTTTTTCCCCCAGTTGGGGAAGGCTGTGGCAGAATCGGTAGAGAGGCGGCCTTTAGTCATAACGGACTCAGGTCAGAATCCTGGCTGGCGTAGGGAATAGTTTAAGGATTTGAATTTCTTTATAAGCAGACTTTTCTGATCTTCCAGATGACCCGCCGACATGTCATTGAAGTACCCCCGCGCATACCTGTACACCAGTCCTGTATGAGAGAGCCCTAGCATGTATTCGGTGTGGATGGTGGGTGTTAGCGCCGAAGTGGTGACATGTGGAGATGTAGGAGGACTACTGAGCCCCAAAAGAGGACTAGTGGGAATTGGGAAGGGAATAGGCCCTGAAGCCTTTGCCCAGAGTCGGACACGTAAAAAAAAAAATAATGGTCTCCTCACTGGTAATTATGTAAGCTACAGGTTATCGTGGTGTTAGAAAGATATGCAAACGTACAAGAAAATTAAATAATAATAATAATAATAATAAAAATAATAAGAGCAATAATAATACAGTACAATAATAATATTATCATTAAAAATAAAAAAAAGGAGAAGAAGAAGAAGAAGAAGAAAAAGAACAAGAAGAAGATGAAAAGAAGATGATGACGAGGAGAAAGAGTGAGAATGAAAATAAGAAGAGAGAAAAAAGATGAAAAAGAAGAAGAAGAACAACAAGAACAAGAACAAGGAGGAGGAGGAGGAGAAAAGAAGCAAAAAGGAAGAAGAAAATAGACCTGCAGTTCATTCTTGCTGCAGGTGTGCCAGCAGGTGGGCCGGGTCATCAAAGAGCCATACCATCAAGCCTCTGAGATGTACAGGACCAGTGTGGGGGCACCTTCAACCTTAGGAATCAGGTGACGTATTATAGTGGTGTATATTTGCTAGCGCCATGTGAATTTAGTTGCCTTACGGGAGTCTTTTCGCTGTGTATGAGTAAATGGAAGCTGTATATAAACCTCTTTGTTGGAAAAGACTCTCCTATACTCAAGCTGAGCATGATAAGATAAAAAGAGGTGAAGGATGATGATGATGATGAGATCATATAGGAGGAGGAACAGGAGGAGAGGGATTATAACAATGATAATGGTAATAACCATTTCGTTCATAAAGGCTCCAACATGCTTGCATGCGTCTGCCTTGATCATCTAATGGCAGCTTTCAATGCTGCTCGATCTCTGAAGGTGCGGCCACACTGCACGCGATTTGCTGGGAGGGTAGCGGTTAGGGTGCCGCTAAGCGGGTTCGAAGCACTATGAAACACACAGAAACATTGGAGACTGGCCACACTGCACACGCCCAGCGGGTTCCCGCCAAGCCAACCCGTGAGGTAAACCGCCTGGTACGTGGTTATCGCCTAGTGGGCAGTGCCTAGCGGGAGGTTACACCGACAAGTAGTGCAGCAGACCTCGGGCAGGGATGAGCAAAGAAGAAATTACCCCTACCGTGTGCCAACGAAGGGCGTTGTGGGACCCCAGCCACCCATTACACAAGCACTCAGGTGTTCTGAAAAAACACTGGGACGACATTAGTTCCCAGTTAAGTATAACAGGTACGTACAGGTTGTGATTCAAATCTGTGGGGTCACCAATCCCAGGTGCATGCAATATAGTAAGAAGAATTGATACTACAGAGTTGGCCATAAGTTTGCATACATACGGGAAATACGTATATACTTCACTATGTTCACAATAAGCTACTCCCACCAACACAAACTTCACCACTAGTACACGTCACTACACGTGTTAAAAACCATATGTAGTATGGAAAGTTATGGGCCACCCTGTATATTTGTATGAATACTAAGTATACATGCAACCCATCCACTGAGTTTTAAGGTTATACAGCTGATTGTATTGGTAAACCAACCATTCACTTGTGAAAATCTATTTTTGATGGAAAACGGTATACTAATAGTATATTTATATATACCAAACATACAACCGGCTCACTAAAATACTAAATACTACATAACAAATTAGGAATAATATTAAAGTATATGTAGTTGTAAAGTTGACACCTTTATCTACCCGCTATGCCGCCCGCTACCCTCTACCCTCCCAGCAAATCGCGTGCAGTGTGGCCGCAGCCTCAGAGCCTCCCTATTCTGTCCCTTATCCCTAAGGTCTCACGCCATGACCTCGTCCTAGATCTTTCTCGTTCTGCGTTTCCTAACCCTACCCCCATCGTTCACACATCTCACCTCCTGCACCCAATTCTCAACCCCTATCCTCTCCAAACGACCAAACCATCTCAATTTATCCCTTGTCATCCCAACACCACTACACTCCACTCCAACCTTTCTTCTCAGATCTTTCATCGTACACCTAGCCGTCCCCCTCCCACCCCCCCAGATCTCACATTCAAGGATAATTCTGCACATCCACCCAATCATTGACATTTCTGTACGTTTGAGCCTACGAATATCCTCTTCCTTTATAACCCAGGTCTCACTACCATACAGCATTACAATTCTAACGCAGTAATGCCGCATAAAAAGATCCTTGATCACGGAGGGATAGCCCTCTCAATGTCAGATGTGGCAACAGTTCCCTGAACTTCATCCAACACCACCTCAATCTAGACACAGAGCTAGCTCCTGCCTCACCTCCAGCACAAATCATGACTCCCAGGTAACAAAACTCATTCACACACTCAAGAGACTCACCAGTAAGATCAATCCTTTCACGCTTGACAATCTCCACATGCCCTCCGCGACACAGCGCACACATGAAATCAGCATTACCTTGCAATCTACGTCTAATACCACCACATCTCTTATGCAGCAACTTATCACATGCACTGCATAAATGGAATTACTTTCAAGCCCTTGTTGCAAATAATGATGATGATGATGGATGATGACAATGATAATAATAGTAATAACAAGAATAACAAGACTACTCGTCGCCTGTGAGCCAGGTAAACTGTAATACAAGAAAACTTGAATATGACTCCCATTGCTGGCTGGGCCACATGTGAACTCAGGTGGTGACTCGAAACAACTTTTATTAATAACTTTTCCTTCTGCAATAAATACTTTCTGAAATTTGAGTTTTCGACACAAAGACACACACAGATACATTTCGTACAAAATAATGACCATTGACATCGTCTGCCTGGCTCAATATTAATCATCACCATCACCATCATCATCATTATCATTTTCAATATCATCATCATTCCATTATCAAAATGATGATTCTTCCCCTCCTCCTCCTCCTCCTCCTCATCATCATCGATAATGGTAATCCTCATCATAATAATATTTCGAAGCAAAGCAAAAGGAGGAACGACTAAAAAAAAATAATAAGAAGAAGAAAAATAAAATGAGACCAATATACGAAGTAGTAGAAAAGAGGCGACCCCTAGAGGCTTGATCCTTTCCCCCAACCACAAGGGCAGAGCCAGTATCAAGCCACGCCGTCAAGCCTCTGAGATGTAGCAGATTGGTGAAACCTTAATGTGTCTCTCACACTACTATGCCCCAGTCGGAGTCACGGCCTTGCATAGGATCCATCCCCAAGAAAAGACAGAAGGTCCTCCGATCATATAATGCCATCAAGGCAGTTAGGCTGGCCAATTTCCCTCGGATGTACTGCACCATGTTAGCCTAGTGCTGGGGCCACCTCTGTGGAAAGGATAAAATGGGATATGCTGGTACTGTTTTTAACTCAGTCGTAGATATCATAACACTTTTTTTTTTATCAGTTTATTCTGTGTACTGTCCATTAATGCCCTCGTATATGAGTCTGACGCAAATTGTACACAGAATAAAACAAACATAAATGACGTACGCAGAGATCTAGAGGTGTAATATACAAAATTAACTTCACAGCGAGTAATGTCTCGTGAATTAAGAAAGATAATTTGAAGTAAGCTAGGAACAAAGTAAATAAGACGTACTTGGGATAAATGAGCTGACTTTCTCAAGAACATGAAAGTAAGTTCGACCAATTTCAGAGCACATCCCTACACATCACCCTTTTGGCCGTGATGTAACAACTTGCATTTTATTCCAGTTGACGTCAGAAGAATATTTTCATTTCGGAGAAACCCATTGCAGCAGGCCATGTAAAAATTCTTTGATTACTTTTGTGGGCAAAAATTAACACCTTCAGACAGAGAACGTCTTCTGTAACTATCCTTTCTACCATCGCGCAGTTTTACTCAACTCTAGGGAGGACTTATTTAGTAAAAAATTAATAACAACGATATTTTATATTTCCAGTCCGAAAAATCTGTCAAAAGAAAAAAAAAAACAGGAGATAGCGAATAAGAGAAAAGAAATATTTGCATTAAAGAGTTGTTCGTTCATGGTGATGCAAATTACTTAGCCAAATGTGCAATTAAAGAGAATAAAGAAAAACAAAGAAAAGAGGTATAAGGCCGTATTGACACATGATCCTCCAGCATCAGAGCCGGACCAGTACCAGCTCTGCGGCTACTACTTCCATAACGCCTTCAGTACCGTGACGATTTTATGTAACATAATTTTTCCTCTAAAAGACTAGTTTTACGATAGCCCTCTGGCAACGAAAGAGATAATGGGGGTTGAATGTAACCTCTCCAGCCTATCTACAGGCTGAACATAACCGTTGAGAGAAGTAAGAATACAAGTGAAAAGGTCAATAAGCCGAAGGGGCTAAGAATTTACGTTACTGCAGGGAACACCACGGAATTCCATTGGTATATACGTCAAAAGTATTTCACCAAAAATAAAACAAAGATGATAATCTGGTAACAATTAAAGGAACAAAATCACCAATATCAGTGCAGAAGGAGCACCAACTTTCATATTATATTGTATCATTTTCGCCAGTAGGTGGCTTTGTTCACCTTTGGTGAGACTTATGGCACTGAAGGAACTTAATACAGGTTTCATAAATTCATTTGCACTCTGATATCTCTCATTGCTGGAGGCAGCAGGAATGCAGTATACAGTACGTCATCGGACTGAAGAAGTTAGCCCATTGATTCATGCCAAGTATTCCAGTGGTTTATTCTTGCTACTTCCGGCCGATTTTATGCAACTTAGGAAAGGTCTGTCTTATTTAAGGGGTTCATGAATGCTGTATCTAACCCCTCCAGCTCCAAAAATCTCTCCTATTCAAAGTAAAATGGTCTAAAAACACGAATAGAATGACAGACGTAATTGTAGTGAAATGGTTAACGCCTTGAATCAGGTGACGTACTACAATGGCTTATTCTTGCTGCCTCCACGCGATTTTATTCGTCTTTGGCCAAACGCTTTTTAGTGCAGGCGGCAGTGAAAGATGCAGGTAACAGCGTTAAGAGAAATTCCTCCTAAAATAAATGAGAAGAAAAAGAAAGAAGAAAGTGTACGAAGAAAAAGAGGATTGAAGAAAGTGGAACAATGATAACTCAAAAAAAAAAAGTAATAAAATAGTTCAGGATAACAATGAAGGTAATTATACGGCTGCTGCTGCTGAGATGCTGATGCTGATGACGATATTAATAACAACAACAACAACAACAACAACAACAAGAATAAGAATAACAATATGAATGGCTAAAAGTTGACAAGAAGAAGAGAAGAGAAGAAAGTACAAAGATTAATAAAAAGAAGTCACGAGGACGGCTTGATCCTTTCCCCCCACCACGAGGGCAGAGCCAGTATCAAGCCACACCGTCAGGCCTCTTAGATGTAGCAGCGTGGGGAAGCCTTAATGTGTCTCTCACTCTAATATGCCCCAGTCGGAGTGACGGCCTTGCATAGGTACCATCCCTCAGAAGTGACTGAAGGTTTTCCGATCATATAATGCCACCAAGTGAAGTAGGCTGGTCACCTTCCCTCAGATGTACTGTATGTGGTATCCAAGCCTCGGAGCATTTTGCAAAGCATCAGCAGATATGGGATTACCTTTTGCCGTATTGAACTTTGATGTTGTCTTCGATTTCCTAATATTTCTTGTTCAGTAATTCATTGAGGCTACTAATTACGTTTTTTTTTTGGATTTAAAGAAATAGTCAATAAAAAGACAAATAACTTACAAGATAATGTGGAGATGAAATAACCAAATTATCCTCTTTACAACGTGTAGTGTCTCAAATATAAACAGACGTCTGAAGTTAGCAGGGGCAATTTTAAAAATGAAACATCCTTCGCCTGAATGAATGATGTCTCCTCAGACCCTGAAATTAAACTTCGCCAATCACAGATTCCATCCGTGCACAGTAACCATTTGTCTGCTTTGCGTCAACTTTGTATTTTATAGAATCTACTCGCAGAAATTCACTTTTTCATCATCATCATCATCATCATCGTCATTTATTCCTCTTTCCCACCTAAGAATGGGGTGCGGTAGGGTACAGATGAGAAGGAAAAGCCTTATGAGGGAAAATAACTAAAATTATATCCAAATGAGTGGATCACATTCTAACTCACCATTCATACATTGGAATCCTGACTCCAACTCACAGGCATAAACATCTACACATAAGCACTTAATCTCGCCTATCAGCCAGCGTCAATCCAATGACTATCACTTCACTGGAATAGAACATGGAGGTGTGCTGAACCTTTGTCATACATTCCTCCAGCCAGCTCGATCGACCGTCAGTTCTCTAGCCTCCTCACCTCCCATACCTCTGATTCTCCCACACTGCAGCAACAGGATTAAAATATATTGAGATCAGCGTTGTGAATGATTTTTAAACCGTCCATCAGTGAACGTTTTATATGCTTTACTTTTTATGCCAACAGCCAATTTTACTCAGCTTTTGGAAAATCTTGTGTAGTGAAGGGATATATGAAATCTCTATCTTATATATCCTGTCCAAGTAGCCTCTCAGGAAGCTAAAAAAAAAAAAAAAAAAAAAAAAAAAAAACTTCCGGCAGCAGCATCACAAGTAAAGCAGAGAAGAAGCTCTACGACCTGAGGGAATAATTATTTAGGTAAATGAAGGCAGTACCATACAACTGACGGCCCCATAGAAGCAGCTGTGTAAAGTGCTTGATGCGTCTGCTGGGCCAGGCAGACAGAGGTTAAACAAGAACATCCGTATACTTAGTGATATAATACAAAAAAAAAAAAAAAAAGAATAAGAAAAATAAAAACGAGTGTTGAAGGTCTGGAACCTGGTCACCCAGCATCAGTGCAGAGTCAATACCAAATCACCAGCCACTCCCTTAGTACCTTCAGTACAGTTAACGTATTTCTGTGGAATATTCTTCATCCTAACAGACTGTTTTTACTACAATGTAGGAGAAGCTCTTGGAAGTGAAGGTGTTAATTAAAGATGTATCTGATCTTTCGATTTTAAAAATCCTAATAAGATCGAATTATGAGAACAAGAATATATCAGAACAGAACTTAATCAAAATAAACACTTTAAGTACATTTAAAACATGTTTTAACTGCATAAAACTACAATTGCTTAACAAAAATGTGTTAAGAAACTACAATTGCTTAACAAAAATGTGTTAAGTCAAATTCAACTCCAGTAGATTACTCAGCACCAACTCCATCTACACACCTTTAACACCTTCAGTAGGACTACGGTGACGTATTATTACAGTTTCATCCTGACGATGATATTCAACTTAGGCCAAGCTGCTTTGACTGGTGTTAATGATGTATAAAATTTAACCAGTTCAACAAGTCACTACTGATGTAAATATCACCGTTTAGAGACAGCAAGTATTCTACAAAAAATCCCTTGGGTGGAACGATTAACAAACAATATCCAATAACCTCGTGAACAAAAACTATTAAGTGATTATGATCCTGCTGCTGCATTGATGAGCGCAGTTTTTATAAAGGCTATTAAATAAGATGTATTTCACTGCAGTACCAACAATAATGGCACTTCTCTTTATCACTTCACGAACTTAACTTTTCTCTTCGAATTTGCTACAAAGAGGTGAAACATCTTAGGCTCAGACTGTACAGGTTTCGATTTCTTCACTGCATATCAGTCAGGAACTGACCAGATACTCACCATGAGACATAAGCACTAAACCCAACTAGCATTCACAGGCATGTGCGAATGTTAGTTCTTCCAAAACTCCTCTGTATTGTGATTTTAAGCTTCCCGAATTGTTTATGATAATACTAAATAGATTAAGCTTTTATTTAACAAAAGTTATAAAATATGGATGAGTCAAACTATCAAGGTATCAAAGAGTTAAATTTAGTCTAGTGAAAAAAGAAAAAGAAAAGAAAAATAGGAGATCTACACAGGAATCGGTGCCAACAAGACGAAGACAGCATAGTAACAATACTCGGTCATTCCTCTGAGGCAGTAGTGTATGGGAGAACCTGCTAAAGTGGCCATAACAATGGCATTACTTTCCTCATGTGTGGCCAATTTAATCGCCTTAGTTTTCTCTTATGTAGCACCTAGTGTCATAATTTTTCAGACTCTGTTTTCAACTAACTCGCTTGTTTTTTTGCTTCTCTTTTCGTGTGAAGAGAAATTTGGATAATTCTTGTGCCATTTAGCCGTGTAAAATGAGAGATCAAGAGCTGGTGTTAGCGCTGTTCGTTATGATTTAGTAACCAGAGATTCTTGTGCAGAAATCATACAAGCAGTACAAGATGCGGTCACCTGCTGGATAATGTAGGATATCAGTCACTGGGCGAAACGTTTTGTAGTGAAGGCGAAGGCGATAGTGAAACATGCAGGTAACTCCCCATCTGCGAGAAGTAGTACCTCCTAAAATAAGTGAAACGAAGAATAAAGAAAAAAACAAGGATAGCAAAACAGTAATATCGACATAAAAGAAAGAAAAAACTAAAACCATGAAAAAATGAGATGTAGTAATAATAATAATAGTAGTAGTAGTAGAAAGTAATAATAATAATAATAATAGTAAAAACAAAAATTAATGAAAATATTAACAGCAGGAAGTGCAAAAAGAAAGAATAAAAAGAGGCACCTTGGGATAAAGGCTTGATCGTTTCCTATCACCACGAGGGCAGAGTCAGCTCAAGCCACACCGTCAAGCCTCTGGGATGTAACAGGGTGGGGAAGCCTTGATATGTTTCTCACACAGATATGCCTCATTTGGAGTGACGGCCTTGCAGTTTCCACCCCTACGAGGTGACAGATGTCCATTATAATGGAAAGTCAGACTCAGCTGTCTGAGGCACCTGATAACAAACCCTTCTCTGGATCCTCCCATTTCCTCTACACTCATTTCAAAACCAAAGGTGGCTGTTCCGTATATGTACACAACGACTTGTTCTCGTGTTCCTGAACTTGATTCTTCTGGATTCTCTACTCTCTGGCTTCAGCTTTCCTGCTGTTCTCTGAGTGAATATATCTGTGCTGTTTACTTATCCCCTATTTCTACTGACTATGCAAAATTCATTGACTGTCTTACTTCTACGAAGGAACACATCCCATCCATTTCTCCTTTCTCTGAAATCTCAATTCTAGATTTCAATGTTCACCATCACCTTTGGCTCTCCAACTTTTTCACTGATTCACCTGGTTAACAAGCCTAAGTCTTTTCTATCATTAATGACGTAGAGCCGCTTGTACAGCACCCTACACGTATCCCTGACTGTGTTGGAGAGAGTTCCAACATACATGACCTCTTCCTTACAACTAATCCTTCTGCTTATGCTTGCAAATCTTTCCTCTTCATTGGGCTCCTCCGATCATAACCTTATTACCTTAACCTGTCCTATTCCTCCAGTAAGTCCTGTGGACCCTCCAAAGAAATGGCGGTTGTGGAACTTTGGAGCTGCAGATTGGGAGGTCCTCAGGCAGTATATTTTTCATTTTCTCTAGAATGATTATTGCTTCCATGGCCGAGAGCCATCTGAGTTAAAAAGACCTACGAAAGGTACTGGAGCCAACCAATCCCAGAATCTCATCTCTTTTATGTTTCTGCCCGGAATCGTGCTAAGTCTGTTCTTCGCTCTGCTAAAAATAATTTTATCCGTACTAAATGCTCTGAACTTTCCATCTCGAATTCTTCCCGCTCCTTCTGGCACCTTGCCAGAAACCTTTCTAACAACTTTACCTCATCACTCTTACCTCCACTTTTCCACTCTGATGGCTCTGTAGCTATTTCTTCAACTGATAAAGCAGAACTCTTAGCTCAGACTTTCTCCTTTAATTCCACCTCAGACGTTTCTGGTGCTTTTGCTCCATCTCTTACCCCATCTGACTTCCTCATGGCTGACATTAAAATTTCTTCAATGGAAGTATTTTCCGTAATCACTGGCATCAGAACTAACAAGGCATATGTGCCTGATGGGGTCAGTCCTGTTGTCCTCAAGACCTGTTACAGTTTCTGTGCTTACACCCTACCTAGGTAAACTTTTTCGTCGTCGTCTGTTAATTTGTACCTTTCCTTCTTGCTGGAAGTTGCTCTCATTCAGCCAGTCTCAAAGAAGGGTGACCATTCCCAACCCTCTAACTATCGCCCAATTGCTTTAACATCCTCTGTTTCAAAAGTTTTCGAGTGTATTCTTAACAAAATTTTAAAGCATCTTTCCTGTCACAACCTTCTT
Organism: Birgus latro; assembly: GCA_018397915.1. Classification (NCBI taxonomy): domain Eukaryota; kingdom Metazoa; phylum Arthropoda; class Malacostraca; order Decapoda; family Coenobitidae; genus Birgus; species Birgus latro. The sequence goes on from JAGKTI010030870.1 coordinate 10,931, forward strand.
TCTGATCGTCAATATGGATTCCGCCAGGGACGCTTCACTGGTGATCTTCTCGCCTACCTTTCAGACTCCTGGTCATCCTCCTTTCGAGACTGTTGCGAAAGCTTTGCCATTGCACTTGACATCTCAAAGGCTTTCTATCGAGTCTGGCAAAAATCTTTAATTTCTAAACCGTCCTCTTACGGTTTCTATTCTTCTACCTGTGCCTTCATCTCTGGCTTCCTTTCTGGTCGTTCTATAGCCGCTGTTATAGACGGCCACTGCTCTTCTAGAGCTATCAGTAATGGTCTTCCTCATGGCTCTGTCCTGTCACCAAGTCTCTTCCTTTTATTCATCAACGACCTTCTAAGCCGTACATCTAACCATATCCACTTATATATTGATGACTCCAACCTTCACCTTTCCATTCACTTCCTGCAGCATCCATCTCAGCAGTTGCTTCAACAAGCAAGAGATGACGCAATGGTACACCTACTGTCTGGCTTGGACCATGTCTCTGGGGTAAAAAATAACCTTGTTTTTAATACATGAAAAACTCAGTTCTTTCATCTATCAACCTGAAAAATGCTTCCACAGGAGTACCCTCTGATTTTTAGCAATATCCACCTAAATCCTGCATCATCTTTAAATAAACTTGAGGTTTCGTTCCCTCAGGATTTATCTTGGAAAGAGCCTATTACATCCTTTGTAAAATCAGCTTCTAAGAGATTGGGTGTGGTAAGCCGACTCCATATCTTCTTTACCCTTACAGAGTTGTTGACTTTATGCAGGAGTTTTATTCGCCCCTGTGTAGAGTACAACTCTCATGTATGGGGAGGGTGGGGTCAAAGGCTTTTCGTCTCATTAACTCTCCTCCTTTTACCAGCTTCCTTCAACCTCTGTCTTTTCCCCGCACTGTTGCATCTCTTCTCTTTTCCATTTCTACTTCAATGGTCACTGCTCTTCTGAATCATCTGCTTGCATCCCTCCACCACAACTGCGGGCATGCAGCACCCGTTTAGCAACGAACTCTCATCCCCTTTCTGTCCAGTACTCTAATGCAAGAGTTAACCGCTACTCTCAGTCCTTCATATATGCAACAGGTCAACTCTGGAGCTGTCTCCCTCTGTGTGTATTTCCTACTGCCTACGATCTCCACTCTTTCAAACGCAATGTGTCCAGGCATCTCGAAATGAATGGATCTTGAATTTGGCTTTGTTATCTTGTTTCTTCTTCCTCGAAAAAGAAAAGAATAAGTAGACTGGTCATGCAGCATATGTAATAGACGATGGTAGCCTAGCCTCGGGGCCCAGCATCTCAAAGGCGATAATATGAAAGTACAGTTTTTACCAGTTCTGTAAACCAAAAA
>JAGKTI010030871.1:0-12275 GCA_018397915.1 Birgus latro
TGTGTGTGTGTGTGTGTGTGTGTGTGTGTGTGCGCGCGCGCGCCTGGGATTCAGCCTGGAGTGCAGATATCCTCTCGTTTTTGCCGGGTTCTCTCGAAGATTACTTGCTGATATTATATTGAAACTTTGCCTGGGGGGCGAGATTTAGAAGCCTGAGCTGAGTAAACAAGTCTTTGCTTTGTAATTTGCATGATACTGGATATTCTGTCGCAACTTTTCTTCATGCAATCTAACTTGTGTAATGTGCTTTTTCCTCCTATTGTCTATTACTGATACAACTATGACCGTATCAGACTACATAATAAAAAAAGGAATATTTAAGTGTAATATGCATTCCATAGCCAATCGGTAAGTTACCATAGCCTTCCTACCTCACCTAAAATACCGCCCTTTACGTTACGATAAAGGGAGGCTTCACAGTGCAGGGAAAGTGGACTGATTGTGAGTCGCATTTTGTACTTGTCTTGATGTAGAGGATGATGTTTTGTTAAAGCATATAGTTCAAAGGACGGTTAGGTAGTGTAGTGAAGCCTAGCCTTGTCCAGTTCCCTGCACCTTAAACGAGTTGCTTGAAGATGAAAGCTTCACTGTATCCGCCGTGCCTACAAGAACGGCTTTATCCGATGTGTGCCCTTAACTGTGCTATTCACTCACTCACTGAGCCACCGTACCTTCTTGAAGGATGATATCTGGCAAGTTGCAGCCGTAAAGTCTTATGAGCGTTAAGTAGGCACTTCCATCGATTTTTGCAGTATCTTAAGGGGTCTACGTGTTATGGTAGGTGTGTTGAGGGGTGGTGAGTTTTTGAGTTTTCGTGATGTGTCTGGTGTGCGTCTGGGGTGTGTCTAATGTGCATCTTGTGTGTGTGCCTGAGAGGTGTGTTCAACGATATAGGGCACCTTTTGGAATGTGTTGGAATAGCGGATATGGCTGGGGTTAGTGCGGCCATCAAAGGTGCCTTTTGTCTCGTTGCATCCTTTACAACATCCTGTCTGAGAGCAGGAAACTCTGGTTACCCTTTCAGTTTAAACACTGTATCCCTTTCATAAATAGGGCATACATTAGTTTCAGAGGTAACGTGAAGCCTATCCATCATCATCATCACCACCATCATCATCATCGAAACCTCTTTTACTCCCTAAAGATGACGTGAGACAGGGCCCATTTAGAAGAAAAATCTCGCTGAATGGGCCACGCCCTCATTCACTTAGCAATCAGTCCCACGGAATCCCGACTCCACCTCACAGACACACACACCAACACTAACGCGCTTCATAACACATATCGCATCGAGTAAAGAAAACACTAAGAATTAAAGACAGAATGGGTAAACAGCACATTGAAAGAAAGCAACTGGATTTATTGGCTAAACACACTCTCTCTCTCCCCTGAGAATTAAAGACAGGCTCGGAATATAACGCCTTGAAAGAAAGCAGCAACGTTAATTGGCTAAACATTTTACCCCCCTCCTTCTCTCTCTCGAATTTAAAAAGATATGCAAAAATACGACCTCGAGAGAAAGCAACCGGATCCACTGGCTAGACATTCTCTCTCTCTTTCTCTCTCACACACACACACACATTCGCTTTATTCAGGAAAACCTTTGGGTGGGTGACTGTCACTTCTCTCACTCTCCTTTCATCTCCGGACTCTTTCAGCTCATCCTCATTCTTTGTCTCTCTTCGGCTGCATTTTCGGTGTTGTCGTGTTCTTTCATGTCAACCACTTAACGCTCTCAATTTCGGGGTAACTCTACTATTCTTTTCTTGCTGACGCTAAGTAATTTTATTCGACTGAGTGAGTGTGAGAGGCTGAGAGTTTTAATGCTGGTACCACTCCTTTGTTAGCTTTGGTGCAGGTTATGTATTTTTTTCCTGTTGACGAGAAATGATATCGGTGAGCTGTTTGTTTTCCTTTTTAAATCATTATTTCTCCATTATTTCTCATATCTATTAGTGAGGGAAGAAGTCATATAAATCCAACGTCTCCAATTCGGAAATTACCCCTAAGCTGAGAAAAGTAGAAAAAAGAAGAAAAAGAAAAGAAAAAAGAATTAGATCTTCGGAATAAAGGGGTAATTTTCTTCAGCTGATATCCTTTTCCCTCAATCGTGCATCGTTCTCCACTTCCAATTTAATCCTGTATCACCAAGTCTACCTCAGTCAACTTTAATTTTTCCTTAATTTCCCGCTTATTTTCATCTATTCTGTTATCGTTGCAGAATAAGAAAATTAACCTTTTCGACCAAAGAACGAAGCGTTTGGCGAGAACTATTCTTATGGATTCTCACTTTCCACAGAAATTAAATCAATAGGGCAACAATGAGGAGCATCTTATATACAGATATTAATTCATTCTGTTTTTGTCAACAGTAGCTTAACTTATGAGAGAAGTTATATCAGTAAAGTACATTAGATGATCGTAAGACACGTACTAAAATAGGTGAAAAATATACCTTTGTATTATAAGAATTGCATAGACCTATTTTCACTGATAGTCATTTTTCTGGTGATGACACAAGCAAAGTGGCGTAAGTCTGTAATTAAAGATACTGTTACTCAATATTATTTTTCCAAGGCTTGCTGAATACGTCGTGGCATTCAGGAAACGCACAACCCTGCCCTCACTCCAAATTCGTATTGACGCGGGCGATTATAGACGTAAGTCCTGCATCACTGCAGTCTACAGCAGTTCTCAGGCGCACCCGCCCGCGTCCAGTGGGGCCATTTCTATTGGTTACATTGATGCGAAACTCCTTCCTGTACCAGTCCACGCCAACAAGCATGTGCTGTGGACGCAGCCTAGTCCAGGTAACCTCTTCAATCCTATCACATATTTTACTGATTGTTCATGCTTCCTTGAGATGACCTTGTTTTGCGCTGGATAGGTCTCATATCGTTAATGTTATATCTAAGAATACTGTATCTAAGAAGAGTATTATTATTCCCCACAGCTGAATAAAATCGTCTGCAGATTGCAAGATTTGACACACACACACACACACACAAACACACACACACACACACCAACGAGCATGACGACATTAAGACTTTGGTTGTTTCGCTTCATTACGATGACGAACTCGGCTATAATCCCTCTTCCCCAGAATGAATGTATTCAGCTTAAGAGTCACTTTTGGAGCTGAAGAGGTTGCATATAGCTTTAATCCACTCTGTCCATAACACACAAGAATGAAAGTCACTGAATGAGTCTGACTGGCGGGAGTGGGATTAAATGTAAAATATATATCATGAAACGGAAGAAGTTAAATAGCATTTGGTCAATTAACCCCCTTTCATGGCAGGAACAACTCTAGGTATTCTATTCCATCTACAGCAAGACAACATTCTTCAGCTGAGAATGAAACACAGGACCCCGCGAGTAATAACACTGTCACCCTAAACACATGCATGGGTAGAACAAATCGGGCATTCGAGTACAGAGATTAACAGGTGATTTGACTAGCTTAATGTGTGTCAAATAAAACCGAGTGTTAATACTGTGAACATGCATTTTCTCGTGGTCGGGACGGCACAATACTCCGTTCACTCCAACTTGACCTAAAATTGCCATCTCTCTATCTTTAATGCTGCACGTAACAGCGGAAAGGATGTAGAATCACGGTAGTGTCTTATTCCTTTATTGACCTACGTGAAATAAGCTGCAAGAAGACGAAAATTTGGGCCAAATTAAGGCGAACGAAAAATAGTTATGTATTCAATCTGACGTCGATATATTTCATTCAGTAGAGAGTGGGTCATTCGAGAATGTGTCAAAGCCCAAACGGTACCATTTCGTCGCAATACCTTATCTCTCGGCCTTGCTGTGAGTCTCTGTTCGTCTCTTCCTCATCCTGCCCAACGTGAATCAGACATTGTTAACACCAAGGCCCCTGTTCCTGTCGGGTAAGGAAGCTCCCTCACTCCATTTCCTGAGCGAATTATTCTGTTTATTACACCTTACTGTTCTCTTCCCTGTTATATAAATCCTACCAATATCCCCATACCCTGTATAAATAACGTACAGCAGGATCTTAAGCAGCCTTATCCAAAAATAAATCTCTGAGGAAGAGGTGTTAGGGGACTTCCTTAAACGACGAGAATACGACCCCAAATGCTTGCTGGCACGGGTGGGTGAGGGCGGGAGTTTTGCATCATCGTACCCCATACTAGTGGCCCCACTGGACGCGGGCGGGTGCGGGTGAGAACTTTTATGGGTTACAGTGACGCAGAACTCCCGCCCGCCACCGCACGCATTTGGTGTGGACGCGAATTTAGGCTCGTATGATTCACTCAGCTGAATAAAATCGTGTGGCATTAGATGGAATATAACACTACGTTTTCCCAGTCATGAGAGGCTTAACTATAGGGGTATTAAAACTCTCATCCTTCTATACTCAGTCCAAACTGGGATGCAGCATTACAGTTACTTCGTCATGAGATAGTTATATTGAGCTTCTCTTTTTTCTTTTTCTATTCTTTTTCCCTTTAAGATGAAAAGAAGGAAAAAATAACTAAATACAAAAAATCCATACGCCGGATTGCAGGTGCCCTTCATTTATAAACATTTATAACAGTTGGACTTAAACTGTTTGGAGGGAAACTAACCTGGGGAAGCGAGGGGAATAAATTTACTTTAACTTGGCCCATTGCCATCGCTCTAGCTTGAGTGTAGAATTGTAATAACAGATAAAAACTGGAATAAAATGTTAGTCACGAAGAAGTACTATGGAAAGAATGTAAAGTTACAGATTTTTTTTTTCTTCTCGGCCAATGAAATATGTGAAATGAACGACATAAGGATGAAAATCTGGGCCAAGTTAAGGTGAAAGAGCTGTAACGATCTGACAGTACCATCATTCCACTATAAACTTCCTCGCTTATTGTCACTCCTTTGTTTGTGTTACCCTCCCTCATCCTCTCCAGAAACTCCCAAGGAAGAGCCAACAGTTCCTTCCTGAATTGTCATCCACTGAGGCAAGTTCCAATGTTTGTCTGGAAGTTCGTGAGGCAGAAGTCAGGCTTGGGAGCAGCTACCGTATAAGCGAGATGCGCTACACTGATAGCTTTTCAGATATGGTGATTCGTACGGAGGGTGGTCTCACTGTCTCTTTTATTGTGATGTCCGTTTCATTATGTCTATCCCATGACGATTTCTAGAGGCGTCTGTGACTAAATCTTAAGTGAACAGAATGATTTAATATTTTGGGAGGCAGAATACTACAATTTATTCTCTTCAACTTAGAGGAGATTTTCGTCCGCTGGCAGCCTATTTCCGGTTGCTTAATATCAGACTTGGACAATATTACAGTCACGAACATTTTACTCAGCGCCTCATGGTGACTAGCATTATATCCTAGTGATAATCTTTTGCTATTGATCAGTTCTAAAGATGGAGAAATACCAGTTTTACACCTGGTTGAAGTGAACAGAGTAAAGATTTGCCCCATCAACGAAAGAGTTAATTGACTTCCATTGAGACAACTTGTCGTGTTTGTCTGGGAAGTGGGCTGGGATTCAGACTGAGTTTAAAACACTGATTAGCGGAACATTTACAATATATTTTGCCGTACTGAGTCTCTTATGTATCTGTAATAGGAGAGTCCCGAGGTAGATTATAAAAACCAATGCTAGAGGACAAGGTTGGGTTATTGGTTTGGAGCTTCCTGTAAAATGATTCCGTACGCTGAAAGTACATCTCTAAATATTACTATTTCTTATCCTGCTGAGAGAATTTAATTTGCAAAAGTCCGAGAGCTACGTTCAATAATACTGGGTAGTGTAATTTCTGGGGCATGACGTTAAGAGAGGCAAAACCCCAATCTTGTTGTAAGTAGATCTAGGACATCCATTCCTTTGTGTCCGGAAACCGTAATAAACTACTTTGTAACCAATGAATGCACTTAAGGTAGGTTTCTGGTTGTCAACCTTAAGCGAAACTCACTTTTCAGTCACACTGTTAGTTTTTTTTCCTTTTCTTCTCCTTCCTTTTCGTTTTCGCTTTTCTTTTTCTTCTTCTTTTTCTTTTCATCTTTTTTTTTATATTCTTTCTTGTTGTTCCTCTCAAAGTACTGCTCTCCTCTCTGGCTTTAGGCTGCTGAGCCTCGCTTAAGTCTTCTAGATCGTGCTTTGAATCAGACTCGGTATCTGCTGCCTGATCTGAAGCTCTATTGTGAAAATCCATGTGTTGGTGGATCTGTGACTATTTCGTTATTTTTTTGTTCTGTTCTGTACATCCTCTGTATAGTAAGCTTCCTCTGCCGTTTCCACTTCCTCGTGTGACCAAATATTAATTAGATTTAAGTAACCTGCCAATTCGCGTATTACATATCATAATACCTTACAATACTCTCAGTGCTTCAATACATCAGACATTAAACTTTATCCCTATAGATGTTTGTGAATAAAAATTGTTTTAATATTATTTCCTAGTTATTTGTGTCCCCTTTTAGAACCCTTTGGGGTTATAAGGGCTTCTCCTCCTCTTTCTCCTCCTCCTCCTCCTCCTCCTCTTCTAATCTACCAGTAACAAAGTGGGGTGAACCGCTAACTGCACACTCAGGCCAAGAGCTTACATGAATCTTCAGCGCCCTTTACCAACACGTAGAATATCCAGCGAGAGGAAACAATATCCTAGACATTATCTTAACTACAAATGATAGCCTAGTTAACAATGGCGAAATCGGACCTGAGTTTAGTTCCAATTTTGCAGTTTAATAGTACTACTGAAAAAGTGAAGGAAACAGATAGCAAAGAAAAAGTCCCAGTCTATCGAAGAGCGGATATCACCAGACTGAGAGCGCTGCCTACAACTACGTATTGGAATCAAATGACTTAAACCGATGGCATAAACTAAACACGGGACATTTCCACCTAAAAATTTAATGAAGCGGTAAAGTCATGTGTATCACTATGTAACAGGCGTCCAGCTGGTATTAGTAAACCAAAGTGGTGGTGAAGTGAAATTAAAAATAGCTTAATAGCCAAAAAAAACATGCTTACAGTAAAAATAAAACTTCACAAAATAATGATGATAAATTAGAGTACGATAATCTACGCCGCATATCGAAAAGACTTATCAAGCGAAACAAGAGAGCACTGGCTCCATCCATCCATCCTTCATCCAATCCTACGTTGCCCCATGAGGAACGTAGGAGCCCGGGGCTAGGCAAGTTGGTCCTGACATTTAAGATGAGAGCGACCAGCCTCACTCATCCCTGAGTGGCATTACGTGATAATCAACCCCAACCACCCCTTGGATATAAACCTTCACCGGCTCAATCCGATTGGAGCGCCATAACTACTCATTAAACCACCAGCCGCTAAAAATGGTTTCCTGGTGTACGGGAAACCATTTGGCTTGTCACTCAGTGTAGAGTCACCCACAGACCGAACAAAGAGGAAAGAATGAAGGAAAGAAAGAGAGAACAGAGGGTGTAAAGTCCCCCGTAGGCAGAAGGACGAGGAAAGAATGAAGGAAAGAATGAAGAGGATGAATGGAAAGAAGGATGGAGGAGAAGAAAGGGTAGACACTTGAGAGCACCACTACATCAAGTGAGTGGATGGTGAGCGCCCCCACCTACCACAATCCACACTGCTAATACATGCAAATCAGATCCTAAAGAATTTTACAGTTCCATTAGAAAGAAAAAGGTTATGACTACACAAATAGGCCCTCTAGAAACGAACAATGGCAAACACACTGAAAATGAGGTTGAGATGGTGAACAACTCTTAATCATTACCTTGCATCTGTTTTTAAAGTAGAAAACACCGCAAGAAGCCTACTGTCACCTATAAACCATGCAAATAGCACCGTCCTCAATAACTATACCATACACAAGAGTAATATCCTTTCAGCCATAAATGGTTCAAACATAAACAAACCCCCTTGTCCTGATAAAATTTCACAGAGAATTTTCAAAGAAGTAAAAAATGAGTTATTGCTGCCACTCTCTATCTTATTCAATAAATTGTCAAATAATGGGAAAGTCTCATGCGAATGGAAAGTAGCAAATAGATCACCAATTTTCTAAAAAGGAAAAAAGTCTCTCCCAGGAAATTACAGACCAATCTGCTTAAAGTCAGTAGTGTGCAAATTAATGGTAACAATCATAAGAGAGAAAATAGTTACTTATCTAGAAGAAAATAATATAATCAAAGACTTGCAACATAGATTCAGACAACGACGTTCATGCTTAAATAACTTACTGGACTTCTTCCATGATGTTTACAAATCATATGACGACTCAGTAGCAGTAGATATAGTTTACCAAGACTTTTAGAAAGCATTTGACCCGGGCCTTCAAAAGTGTCTCGTAAGCAAAATAGAAGTCCATGGAATAAAAGGAAATATGTAGAAATGGTTACAAGACTGGCTTTCAGACCTAAAACAGCGAGTTGTGATAAACGAAAAGGAGTCCAAATGGCCTATGTGATTAGTGGCATTCCCCTGGGCTCAGAACTTGGACCGATACTTTCTATTACCTACATAAACGAGACAGATGAGGGTTTATATTGCAAAATATCCAAATTTGCAGATGATACTAAAATAATCAGTAAAGTAACTTCAGTGTTAATGTGGCAGCAGTTGCAAAATGACCTTAATACTTTGGCGAGCTTGACAGAAAAATGGCAGATTATTAATTCAACATAGAAAATTGCAAAGTACTTCATATTGGAAATAACAACGCCCATACGAATTACAAAATGAACAATATCCAGTTTTCAAGTACAGACAATGAAAAAGATCTTGGTGCGACAATATCAAATGACCCAAAACTGAGTAAACGTGCACTGAGGTTGTTAAAATTGCAAAGTAGTTGGTGGGTTTAAATGGAAGAACTTTCGAGTTTAAATCGGAAAAGATCAAACAACTTGCTAGTGTGCCCCCATCTCGAGTTTTGCGTGCGGTTCTGGTCTCCCTACTACAGAAACGGCACAGAAAAAATAGAGATAATACAGCGAAGAATCACAAAAATGATACCACGACTGAGAAACAAACCATATGAGGAGCGCCTTGAAGAACTTAAATTATTTAGCCTAAAGAAACGCAGATTAAGAGGAGGCTTTACTAAAATTTTCAAAATCATGAATGGATATGACAACTTAGACATGAATTAATATTTTGAAATAGACCGGTAGAGTCAAATCAAGAGTAATGGCTGCAAAATTATAGGAGAGTTTCAATACTTCTTCTTCAACAAAGTCGTAAGTATCTGGAACAAGTTACCCTCAGATACCCTGAACAGTATCTCAGTTAAGACATTTAAAAACAAAATAGACAATTGCTTACGCGAGAATCCTCAGCTGACTGTTTCCGTCCAAATAACTTTCATTTATCGGCTACGTGTAAGTTCTTTCCCCTTCTGTGTACAAGACACTCTGTAAACTTAACGTACCACTACATAGCGTCGCGTCACGTCATTATATATATTTATCAATTTATTAAAAGCAAATAAAGAAGTATAAATACAGACTAGGATCTGAGAGCCCTGAGTTAACAGTCACTACTCTTATGTTCGACCTGTGATGGGCTGTGGATCACTGAGGCCTGAGGGTCCCTGTTAGTTAGGTGACCACCATCGGGATTTTTTTTTTTAATGTACCAGGGGTCACTGCTTCAGGAGGTAACTTGTGTACTTGTCCCGCTTGGGAACTTCGTTGTCACAGCGGAGTAAATGGAGCTGGGGCCTGACTGACTGCTGCCTACCTTAAAAGAGAGCCAGACAAGGCTGACGCACCACCCCTGAACATACACACTGTGCACTTTCCATACTGTGTCTACAGAAGCTCCGTTAACTCAACGTATCTGTACAGTCGGGGAAAGTTCCGCATTACACACCTCTCGAAGCACTGGTGTGAGACGGATGAATGTGAAACGGCAGTCAGACCTCATGTGTCTGGTAACTGTGAGTGTGAGGGAGGGGGAGGTGGGGGATTGGAGGCAGAGGAGGGTGTGGTGATAGGTTGAGAATCACATGTAAGTCTCCAATGTATGGCTTGGATGGTGTGTTTGAGTTAATTTAGTAGGGATAGAAAACAATATGTTGCAAGCATATTATTTAAAAGAATTACGTTAATGTCTGTAGATGTCAGGAAAGTTATGGAAGTTTGCTGGGTTCGGACAGAGGTTTGAATGCTTTCATTCTCTCTCGACTTTAACTTGAGACGTTTCCCCAGCAGATATTCGTAACGATATAACATATACGGCCTTTATATTTTCTGTTGATTCGAAGACAAAGCCACTATTATCTACCCATCTGTCTGTCTGTCTGTCTGTCTCTCTCTCTCTCTCTCTCTCTATGTAAAGTCTGATAAATTTGTTTAATTATCTTTTGCCATCCCATTATAAACATCCGCCTCCAGACATTTCCAGTATTATGTTATTCATCTCGAAATTAGCCTGGGGTAGTGTATAATAAAAAAAAAATCTGTATAGGCGCAGCTTTTTGTCTTTCTTTAGACAGAATGGCATGGGAAGTCGAATTATATGAATCTCTGTAACTATCATTCCAACTGAACATTACAAAACGAAAACAAAGATGCATACCTTTAACAGTAAACATGTATTATACAGTATCTCCAGTAATGTAGACAGACTCAGAGAACAGTGTGATGCCATATAAACTACACACCGCTTTTGCACTTTGAGAATATGTCGGACGCATTATCACTGGCTATTCCGTGAGCAACTCTCCAAACCCTCCCACCCGCAGCCACCCTCTCTCCCGCTCACAGTTACCAGACATGTGGGGTGTGGCCGCTGCTTCGTGGCTGTTCGTCGACCACCAATGCTCCAAACAGTGGGTAATGAGGAACTTTCCCTGACTGTACATAATGTCGTGCCTTATTAATTTATTTATGTGATTTTTCATTTTACTTTATTACTTTCTCTTTCAGGTTATTACTACTGGTAGCTTATAGATAAAGTATTATAGAATGTAATTTTTCCTTTTCAGTCTTTCCTATGAAATTTACGTGTCCGTTTTTCCGTGCTGCATGGTGCTCCTTCACACTTTGTCCTGCCAATTATAACTGGAGAGTTTGGAGACGGGAGAAGCTTTCTTACTTTACTGTCCTTATCCTTCAGCATGTGGAATTAGATCTTGGAGTCATAGTCTACTCTGTAACAAACAGCCTCGAAAGGACCATAAGGTCTGCTGCTGTTTGCCTTCCTTTGTATTCTTTTGGCTATTCCTCGTCCTCCTCCTCCTCTTGTAGTCATAGCCTTCTCTGTAACAAGTAGCCTCGAAAGGACCAGAAGGTCTGTTGCTGTTTGGTTTCCTATGTAATTCCTATGTAATTCCTCCTCCTTCTCCTTCTCCTTCTTCTTCTTCTTTTTCTTCTCTCTTTCCTCATCCTTTTCCTCCTCTTCCTCCTCCACCACTTCCTCCTCTCCCTCCTCTTCCTGCTCCTACACCTTCTCCTCCTCCTCCCCCTCCTCCTCTCCCCGTTATTATTATTATTATTAGTAGTAGTAGTAGTACTCGTAGATTTCTAATTTTATTATTATTATTAATGACTGGGACGGGTGGATGTTTTGCACAAATCCGGGAATCAACATGTGATATAATAAACCTGAGGGAACTGACATTTTTCAGAGTGCTGCTGCTGCTTGTTGAGAAGGACAGTGCTGCGTCTGGCCAGGGATTCTTTACCCCTTCACCCAGAGTGGTTAGCATCAGTGACTGAGAAGCTGCCGTCCTGATGGCACCAGGCTTCGAATTCTTGAAATAGGCAGCTGACGCCACTGGACTCAGGTGCCCATCCATCCTTTTTGTGTTGGTAAATAAACTGAGTTCATTTGTTAAGCACTTTAGTGACCGCTTGTACTGATGGGGTTACAGTTTCCATTAATCCTTCTACAGCCTAATACCTCTCATTAAGCTGATTAAATTATCTGAGCCCAGCAAGAATATGGTACAATATGGAAGGGGGTTGACACTATAGTGATATCCCATTTATTCAGGCCAAGGACCGAACAGTTTTCACTTTTAGGGAGACTTCTTGCAGTACAGGTCTTCATAGAGCTATTTGCAACACTTATAGCATAAAAAATAAACTCCGGAACAGAATAAAATCGTACAGTATCAGAAAGAATGGAATATAGATGAGGTTCGCTGGCTAAAGTAGTAAATTCATTCAGTACAGCCATGTCCTTTTCCATTCTTAATATTACTATCTCCCGACCTTCTTACGTAGATTAGGCGACATGTGACCAACTGGCGGGGTAGGTCAAGACTTCATCAAGAGTCTCATTGCAAGGGGAAGCGGA
>JAGKTI010030872.1:0-12275 GCA_018397915.1 Birgus latro
AAAAAAAAAAAAATGCGTTGTTGAGAGCCAAAACACTGTACATGCAACATTCAGAAATGTAATCTAAATTAGCTGCGATACACTCCCCAATCTATTTAAAAGTCAGGATACGTTTCTGAGGGTGATAAAATTCCAAATCGGGGAAAAAAATCATTAACAAGTCAAATGAGGTAATATTCCGGATGAAAACGATTCACGGGTAAAGATGGCTGGCCTTTCTTGGATTTGACCCTAAAGTGTTTCATTTGATTAGAGACGTGAAAACAGCTTGGAAATTTACAGATAAAACTGACACAATTTTTATCTGCATGAGTAGGGCATTAAAGCAGCACAATGAGCTTCTTGATCAGACTTTAAAATGTGGAATATTTTCCTTGTATGATGGTTCGTGTGACATCGTTATCCATATTTACCAAGGTAAAATCACTCCGAAAGGCAAAGAATCGTTTAAAAGAAAATTGTTTACGTATTGATTATCAGATACATATAAGGAAAAAGTAAATACATAGTAGTACTCAGATAAACGATTGATAAACATTACCTGGCTCCACGTATAGGCATTTTTATTGCTCATGATTGTTCTAAAAAATTCAGGTTAAATAAGCGACGGCCTGAACTGTTATGCCAGTAGAGTTGGGATTAACTGGAGTGTTAACTGTCGAGTCCTCTTCTTTTTTTCTTTTATTTTAATTCACATTAGCCGTGATTTCAAGGACAAAAAGTAATGGAAACTGTGGAATAGTTACGGCTGATAGCATCCTCCTTGGGGGCATTTCCAATCTATGTTACTCAAGTGATATCTGTATAACCGTATTTTTCGGCGAAATCTATAAATATGCAAATTCCACAAGTGTACTCAAAAGTAATTGGGAAACACCCCATATTATCTTCAGAACTCAGAAAACACATATGATAGTGTAAATGTCACATTTAAGAAACATTACAAGATGTAAGTAAAGAGACATGGCGTCACAGGGGTTTTAGAACAAAAAGCTTAAATTATTGTGAGGATCACAGAAACAAGCTAAAATCTTCGAATGGATATTCTTTTTTATTTGCAGTAGAAGAATATTAAAATGTCTTCAAACCTCGTGACGATTAAAAAAAAAATGAAAAGAACATTAGAACATCATGATGGTTCGAGTTATACCATAAGAAATAGTTTCTTACGTAAATTCTCTTATAACTGTAATACATCGAGAGACGAAGTTCATATGAGCTCTTGACTATCACCTAGAAATTTAAAGATGAAGGCATAATTATCATCGCAATTCAGAAAATTAATAATTAATTACCACTTATTACTTTGTTCCTCATCTCCTTAGACAAGTACAGTTGCATGACAGCTACAAAAAATGCAGGTTCAAGAAACGCTGAATGAACTGTATTAAAGTCGTCTGAATATTATTTGGATTTTTACGTTAGGAAAAAGGTCATTAGTGACCTTTCCACTAGAGATGCTAAATTCAGATAAAAAATGCGGTTAAGTGATAAGGTGAAAAAAAAAAATCTTTTCAGAAATTCAAACCTAATATAACTGAGTCACTAAAAAAAAAAAAAACAATAATTGAGAGCCAATACACTAAATAAGCAACTTTCATAAAAATTATGTACTCTATATTAGCTGGGAAACACTCCCCATTTTATCCAAAATTTAGAAAATATTTATAAAGGTGATAAAATTCCATCTAGGGAAAAAAATCAGTAACACGGCAAAATGAAGTAATAAGTAGGATGAAATCGATTCACGGGTAAAGAACGCTGGCCTTTCATACGTTTATGAACAACGTGTTTCGTTTTATAAGAAACGTGATAACAACTTAGATATTTAGAGATAATAATGATATTATTTTTATTACTATGGGTTTACAACGGCATACTGTGCTTCTTGATCAAATCTTAAAATATGAAATATTTTCCCATTATGATGGCTCCTGTGATAATATTAAATCTAAAATATGAAATATTTTCCCATTATGATGGCTCCTGTGATAATATTATCCACTATTTCCAAGGTAAAATCACTCCGAAAGGTAATAAATCGCAAAAAAAAAAATATGTAGGTACTAATAATCATGTATATATTACAGGGTAAAAAGTAAATATAAAGCCGTACTGAGACATAAGAGTAATAAACTTTCTCTGGCTCCTAGTATAGGCAGTATTATGTTCATAATTGGTATAACAAAATCAGGTTGCATGAGCGGATACCTGATCTATTGTGCCTGTCGTGTTGAGATTAACTAGATTATTTACTTCCAATTTGTCGATTCTTCTCTCATTTTTTTTTAAATTCACCTTTGCCGTGACCTCAAGGACAAAAAGTAGGGGAAATTGTGTGCTAGTGACGGCTGCTAGTATCCGCTTTGGGGGTAGTTCCATACTCTTTTAATCTAATGTTGGTTGTGTAAAGTGTATTTTTCGGCGAAAAATATCTAAATATGCAACATCAACAAATGTATTCAAATTTGATTGAAAATCACCCCATATGATCTCCAGAACTCAGAAGACACTTCTGAGTGTGAAAATGTCACATTTAGAAAACATAACACGAAGTCGACTGACACGTAAAGAGAGCTGGCACCTAAGGTGTTTAAAAACAAAAATCATCAATTACTGAGAAAATCACCGATACAAGATATATACTTCGAATGAGTATTCTTTTATATCTGCATTAGAAGCACTTTAAATTACGTTGAGCCTTCTGACTGGAAAAAAAAATAAAGAATACTTGCACACTTTGAAGGTTCTAGTGATACCATAAGCCACATTTCTTTATGTAAAATCTCTCAAAATTGTGATTTTTTGTGAGACGGAATACGGGTGAGTTTTTGACTTTAACCTAAAACTTTTTACAACAAGCAGAAATAACCATCGCAATACCGAGATATATAATTAATTATCATTAATGACTTTGTTCAACATCTCCGTAGACATAAGCAACAGTGCATGACAGCTACAAAATATGCAGGTTGAAGGATCACCGTATGAGCTGTATTAATGTCGTTTGAATATTGAATGGATTTTTATGTTAAGAATAGGGATATTAGTGATTTATCTTTTCGTTTCTGGTGGCAAAAAAAGAAAAAAAAAGAGTGGTCAAGTGCTAAGGTCAACACTTCCTCTTATGAGTAATTCTATCTGTCTGTCTATCTATTGCCAGACGCCTCAATCCCGAACGGGGTGGCCACAAACAAATCGCCTCCAAGTCACTCTGTCCCCTGCCATTTCACTACCACGTTCCCAACTCACACCCCCCTCTCTCATGAGTAATTCAAAACTAATATGACTGAGTTACCTTAAAAAAAAAAAAAAAAAAAAAAGCATAAAAGACCCAACACTCTAAATATGCAACTTTCACAAACGTAATCTAAATTAGCTGCGAAACACTCCTTAATCTGTGTAAAATTCAGAAAACGTTTGAGGGTGATAAAATTCCGAATCGGTGAAAAAAAAAATCATTAACAAGACAAATGAGGTAATACGTCGAATGAAAACAATTCACATGTAAAGATAGCTGCCCTTTCTTGGATTTGAGCCCAAAGTGTTTCGTTTGATTAGAGACGTGAAAACAGCTTGGAAATGAACAGATAAAACTGAGAATTTTTTTATCTCTTTAACTAGGGCTTTAAAGCTGTACCATGAGCTTTGTGATCAGACCTTAAAATGTGGAATATTTTCCCGGAATGACGGTTCCTGTGACATCATTATCCATATTTACCAAGCTAAAATCAATTCGAAAGGCAATAAATCGTTTAAATGAAAATTGTTAAGATACTGATTATCACATATATTACAAGGAAAAAATAAATACATGGTACTACTCAGATATACGATTGATAAACATTAACTGGCTCCTCGTATATGCAGTTTTTCTGCTCAGAATTGGTCTAAAAAATTCAGGTTCCATGACCTACGACCTGAACTGTTATTCCAGTAGTTTTAGATTTACTGGAGTGTTAACTTCCGATTAGTCGTGTCTTTTTTTTTTTTTTTAATTCACCTTAGCCGTGATTTTAAGGACAAAAAGTAATGGAAATTGTGGAATAGTTACGGCTGATAGCATCCTTTTGGGGGGCATTTCTGAACTACGTTACTCTAGTGATATCTGTATAAGCGTATTTCTCAGCGAAATCGCTAAATATGCAACTTCCACAAGAGTACTAAAAATTAATTGGGAAACACCCCATATTATCATCAGAATTCAGAAAACACTTATGACAGTGTAAGTGTCAAATTTAGGAAACATAACAAGAAGTCGACCGCTAAGTAAACAGAGATGGCATCTTAGGTGTAAAAGAACAAAAAGCTTGAATTATTGTGAGGATCACTGAAATAAGCTAAAATCATCGAATGGGTATTCTTTTTTATCTACAGTAGATGAATTTTAAAATTTCTTCGAACCTCATGACGATAAAAATAAAAAATAAAAGAGAACATTAGCACGTCAAAAAGGTTAGCGTAACACCATAAGCCATAATTCCAAAGTTAAATTCTCTCATTACTGTAATACCTCGTCAGACGTAGTTCAAGTGAGCTTTTGACTATCACGTAGAAATATAAACAAAAAGGTATAATTACCACCGCAATACAGTGATTTATAATTAATTACCACTTATAACTTTCTTCCTCGTCTCTGTAGACAAGTACAGTTGCATGACAGCTACAAAAAATGCAGGTTCAAGAAACACTGAATGAACTGTATTAAAGTCGTCTAAATATTATTTGGATTTTAACGTTAGGGGGCCGTTAGTGTCATTTTCACTTGTGATTGTAACTTTAGGTAAAAAAATGTGGTCAAGTGCTAAGGTCAAAAAACCCTCCAATGAGAAATTCAAAACTAATATAATTGAGTCACTTAAAAAAAAAAAAAAACAATAATTGAGAGCCAAAACTTTAAATAAGCAACTTTCACAAAATTATGTACTCTATATCAGGTAGGAAACACTACCCATTTCATCTAAAATTTATAAAATATTTATAAGGGTGAAAAAATTCCATCTTGGAAAAAAAAAAATCAGTAACTTGTCAAAATGAGGTAATAAGTAGGATGAAATCGATTCACGGGTAAAGAAGGCAGGCCTTTCATGCGTTTAAGAACAAAATGTTTCGTTTGATTAGAAACGTGAAAACAACTTGGAAATTTAGAGATAAAAATGATATTATTTTTATTACTGCAGGTTTACAACGGTATTTTGTGCTTCCTAATCAAATTTAAAAATATGAAATATTTTCCCATTTTGACGGTTCCTGTGATATCATTATCCAATTTTACCAAGGAAAAAACACTCCGAAACGTAGTAAATGGCTTAAGAGAAAATTATTTAGGTACTGATTATCAGATATACATTACATGGAATAAAGGAAATACATAGTCAAACTGAGACAAACGAGTTCTAAACATTCTCTAGCTCCTAGGTTAAGCAGTTTTTTGTTCATGATTGGTCTGACAAAATCAGGTTGCATGAGCGGTTTCCTGATTTGTTGTGCCTGTCATGTTGAGATTAGCTGGATTATTAAGTTCCAATTTGTCGATTCAACTTTCTTTCTTTCTTTTTCAATTCACCTTTGCCATGACCTCAAGGACAAAAAGTAGTGGAAATTGTGAGCTAGTGACGGCTGATAGCATCCGCTTTTGGAGTAGTTTCATGCTCTTTTAATCTAATGATGATTGTGTAAGTGTATTTTTCGGTGAAAAAAATCTAAATATGCAACATCAACAAAAATATTCAAAACAGATTGGAAAACTCCCCATATGATATCCGGAACCCAAAAGACACTTCTGACTGTGAAAATATCACATTTAGAAAACATAAAAACAAGTCGAATGATGAGTAAAGAGAGCTGGCACATTAGGTGTTTAAAAATAAAAAGCTTTAATTATTGTGAGGATCACCGAAACAAGATAAATACCTCGAATGAGTATTCTGTTTTATCTGCATTAGAAGCACTTTAAAATTACGTTGAGCCTTGAGAAGGGAAAAAAATATATATATATTTTCACAGTTTGAAGGTTCTTGTTATACCATAAGCCACATTTCGTTAGGTAAAATCTCTCAATACTGTGATTCTTTGTGAGACGAAAAACGGGTGAGTTTTTGACTATAACCTAAAAATTTATACAACAAGGAAAAATTACCATCTCAATACCGAGATATATAATTAATCATCATTAATGACTTTGTTCATCATCTCCCTAGACATAAGCAAAAGTGCATGACATCTACAAAAAATGCCGGTTGAAGGATCGCTGAATAAGCTGAATTAATGTCGTTTGAAAATTGACTGGATTTTTATGTTAAGAATAGTGTTATTAGTGATTTTTTTTTCGTTTCTGGTGGTAAATAGAAAAAAAAAAGGGCCGTCTAGTGCTAAGGTCAACACTTCCTCTTATGAGTAATTCAGAACTAATATAACTGAGTTATTCTATAAAAAAAAAAAAAAAAAAAACTCATAAAAGACCCAAAACACTAAATATGCAACTTTCACAAATGTAATCTAAATTAGCTGCGAAACACTCCCCAGTCTGTGTAAAATTCAGAAAACATTTCTGAGGGTGATAAAATTCCGAATCTGAAAAAAAAAAAAATCATTAACGAGAAATGAGGTAATATGTCGGGTAAAAACGATTCACGGGTAAAGATGGTTGGCCTTTTTTGGAACTGAGCCGAAAGTGTTTCCTTTGATGAGAGACGTGAAAACAGCTTGGAAATTTACAGATAAAAGTGAGAAAATTTTTATCTCTATAACTAGGGCTTCAAAGCTGTACGAAGAGTTTCTTGATCAGACATTAAAATGTGGAATATTTTCCAGGTATGACTGTTCCTGTGACATCATTATCCATTTTCACCAAGGTAAAATCACTTCGAAAGGCAATAAATCGTCTAAAAGAAAATTGATCAGGTATTGATTATCAGATATATTTTATAAGGAAAAAGTAAATACATAGTAGTACTCAGATATGCGATTGATAAACATTGCCTGGCTCCTCGAATAGGCAGTTTTATTGCTCAGGATTGGTCTTAAAAAATCAGGTTCCATGAGGTATGCCAGTAGTGTTGGGATTAACTGAGTGTTAACTTCCGATTAGTCGAGTCTTTTTTTTTTTTTTATAAATTCACCTTAACCGTGATTTCAAGAACAAAAAGAAATGGAAACTGTGGAATAGTTACGGCTGATAGCATCCTCTTTGGGGGAATTTCTAAACTATGTTACTCTAGTGATATCTGTATAAGCGTATTTCTCAGCGAAATCGCTAGATATGCAACTTCCACAAGAGTACTCAAAACTGATTGAGAAACACCTCATATTATCATCAGAATTCAGGAAACACACATGATAGTGTAAATGTCAAATTTTGGAAACATAACAAGAAGTCGACTGACAAGTAAATAGAGATAGCATCTTAGGTGTTAAAGAACAAAAAGATTGAATTACTGAGGATCACCGAAACAAGCTAAAATCATCGAATGGGTATTCTTTTTTATCTACAGTAGAAGAATTTTAAAATTTCTTCGAACCTCACGACGATAAAAAAAAAAAAAAAACATTAGCACGTCATGAACGTTAGTGTTTCCTCATAAGCCATAATTCCAAAGTTAAATTCTATCATAACTGTAATACCTCGTGAGACGTAGTTCATGTGAGCTTTTGACTGACACCTAGTAATTTAAACAAGAAGGTATAATTGCCACCGCAATACAGTGATTTATAATTAATTGCCACTTATAACTTCGTTCCTCATCTCCGTTGACAAGTACAGTTGCATGACAGCTACAAAAAAATGAAGGTTCAAGAAACGCTGAATGAACTGTATTAAAGCCGTCTGAATATAATTTGGATTTTTACGTTAGGAAAAGGGTCATTAGTGACCTTTTCACTTGTGATGGTAACTTTAGATAAAAAATGTGGTCATGTAAGTAAGGTCATAAATCCCACTTATGAAAAATTCAAAACTATTATAACTGAGTCACTGTAAAAAAAAAAAAAAACAATAATTGAGAGTCAAAACTGTAAATAAGGAACTTTCACAAAATTATGTACTCTATCTCAGCTACGAAACACTCACAATTTCATCTAAAATTTAGAAAATATTTATAAGGATGATAAAATTCCATCTTGGAAAAAGAGATCAGTAACTTGTCAAAATGAAGCAATAAGTAGGATGAAATCGATTCACTGGTAAAGAAGTCTGGCCTTTCATGCGTTTAAGAACAAAGTGTTTCGTTTGATAAGAAATGTGAAAACAACTTGGAAATTTAGAGATAAAAATGATATTATTTTTATTATTGTTGGTTTACAGCGGAATTTTGTGCTCTTTGGTCAAATTTTAAAAATTGAAACATGTTCCCATTTTGACGGTATCTTTTATATCATTATCCATTTTTACCAATGTAAAATCACTCCGAAAGGTAATAAACGGCTTAAAAGAAAATTATTTAAGTACTGATTATCAGATATATATTACATGGAAAAAAAATAAATACATAGTCATACAGACAAACGAGTTCTAAACATTCTCTGGCTCCTAGTTTAGGCAGTTTTGTGTTCATAATTGGTCTAACAAAATCAGGTTGCATGAGCGGTTTCCTGATTTGTTGTACCTGTCATGTTGAGATTAACTGGATTATTAACTTCCAATTTGTCGATTCTACTTCCTTTCTTTTTATTCATTTTTCTATTTTTCCTTTTTTTCTCCTTTGCCGTGACCTCATGGACAAAAAGTAGTGGAAATTGTGAGCTAGTGACTGCTGATAGCATCCTCTTTGGGGGTAGTTCCATACTATTTTAATCTAATGATGGTTGTGAAAGTGTGTTTTTCGGCGAAAAATATCTAAATATGCAACATCAACAAATGTATTCAAATTTGATTGAGAAACACCCCATATGATCTCCAGAACTGAGGAGACACTTCTGAGTGTGAAAATGTCACATTTAGAAAACATAACAAGATGTCGACTGACACGTAGAGGGAGCTGGCACCTTAGGTGTTTAAAAACAAAAAGCTTCAATTATTGCGAGGATCACCGATACAAGATAAATACTTCGGTAGAGTATTTTTTTTTCTATCTGCATTAGAAGCACTTCAAAATTACGTTGAGCCTTGTGACGGGAAAAAAAAAAATGCACACTTTGAAGGTTCTTTTTATACCATATGCCACATTTCCATAGGCAAATTCTCTCAAAAATGTGATTATATGTTAGACGGAACACTGGTGAGTTTTTGACTATCACCTAAAAATTTATACAACAAGGTATAATTACCATCGCAATACCGAGATATACTGTATAATTGATTACCATTAATGACTTTGTTCATCATCTCCGTAGACATATACAGAAGTGCATGACAGCTACAAAAAATGCAGGTTCAAGGATCACTGAATGAACTGTATTAATGTCGTTTGAATATTGTTTGGATTCTTATGTTAAGAATAGGGTCATTAGCGATTTTTCTTTTTCGTTTGTTGTGATATATTTAAAAAAAAGAAAAAAAGGGGGGGTCAAGTGCTAAGGTCAACACTTCCTCTTATGAGTAATTCAAAACTAATGTAACTGAGTTACTCTAAAAAAAAAAAAAAAAAACTCATAATTGAGAGCCAAAACACTAAATATGCAACTTTTAGAAATGTAATCTAAAATAGCTGCAAAACACACCCCAATCTTTGTAAAATTCTGAAAACCATTCTGAGGGTGATAAAATTCCGAATCGGGGAAAAAATAATCACTAACAAGTCAAATGAGGTAATACGTGGGATGAAAACGATTCACGGGTAAAGATGGCGGCCTTTCTTGGGTTTGAGCCCAAAGTGTTTCGTTTGATTAGAGACGTGAAAACAGCTTGGAAATTTACAGATAAACCTGACATATTTATTTTAATCTCTATAACTTGGGCTTTAAAGCGGCACCATGAGCTTCTTGATCATACCTTGAAATGTGGAATATTTTCCTGGTATGACGATTCCTGTGACATCATTATCCATATTTACCAAGGTAAAATCACTCCGAAAGGCAATAAATCGTTTAAAAGAAAATTTTTTAGGTATTGATTATTCGATATATATTATATCGAAGTAAATACATAGTCGTACTCAGAAGTACGATTAACAAACATTACCAGGCTACTCGTATAGGCAGTTTTATTGTTCATGACTGGTTTTAAAAATTCAGGTTCCTTGAGCGACGACCTGAACTGTTATACCAGTAGTATTGGGATTAATTGGAGTGTTAACTTCCGATTTGTCGAGTCCTCTTTTCTTTTTTCTTTTTTTTAATTCACTTTAGCCGTGATTTCAAGGACAAAAAGTAATGAAAACTGTGGAATAGTTACGGCTGATAGCATCCTCTTTGGGGGCATTTGCAAACTATGTTACTCTAGTGATATCTGAATGAGCGTATTACTCGACGAAATCGTTAAATATGCAATTTCCACAAGTGTACTCAAAATTGATTGGGAAACGCACCATATTATCATCAGAACTCAGAAAACGTATGATAGTGTAAATGTCACGTTTAGGAAAAACAACAAGAAGTCGACTGACAAGTAAAGAGACATGGCGACATAGGTGTTAAAGAACAAACAAAAAATTGAATTACTGTGAGGATTACCGAAACAAGCTCAAACCTTCGAATGGGTAATTTTATTTATCTGCAGAAGAAGAATTTTAAAATTTCTTCGAACTTCGTGACGATTTAAAAAATAAAAAGAACATTAGCATGTCATTAAGGTTCCTGTTACACCAAAGGCCATAATTCTTTAGGTAAATTCTCTCATAACTGTAATACCTCGTGAGGCGTAGATCAAGTGAGGTTTTGATTAAACCTAGAAATGTAAATGTAAAGGTATAATTTTCCACCGCAATACTGATATTTGTAATTAATTACCACTGATAACTTTATTCCTCATCTCCGTAGACAAAAGCAGTTGCATGACAGCTACAAAAAATGCAGGTTCAAGAAACGCTGAATGAACTGTATTAATGTCGCCTGAATATTATTTGGATTTTTACGTTAGGAAAAGGGACATTAGTGACCTTTTCACTCGTGATGATAACTTCAGATAAAAAATGTGGTCAAGTGCTAAGGTTAAAAAGCCCGATTATGAAAAATTCAAAACTAATATAACTGAGTCACTGAAAAATAATAATAATAATAATAATTGAGAGCCAAAACACTAAATAAGCAACTTTCATAATATAATGCGCTCTATGTTAGCTGGGAAACACTCCCCATTTCATCTAAAATTTAGAAAATATTTATAAGGGTGATAAAATTCCATCTTGGAAAAACAAAAATCAATAACATGGCAAAATTGGGTAATAAGTAGGATGGAATCGATTCACGGGTAAAGAAGGCTAGCATTTCATGCGTTTAAGAACAAAGTGTTTCGTTTGATTAGAAAAGTGAAACCGACTTGGAAATTTGGAGATAAAAATGATATTATTTTTATTACTATGGGTTTAAAGCGGCATTTTGTGCTTCTTGATTAAATTTTAAAGTATGAAATACTTTCCAATTATGACGGTTCATGTGATATCATTATCCATATTTACAAAGGTAAAATCACTCCGAAAGGTAATAAATCGGTTAAAAGAAATTTGTTTAGATACTGATTATCAGATATATATTACTTGGAAAAAAGTAAATACATATTTGTACTGAGATATACGAGTTATAAACATTCTCTGGCTCCTAGTATTGGCATTTTTTTGTTCATGATTGGTCTAACAAAATCAGGTTGCATGAGCGGTTACCTGATTAGTTGTGCGTGTCGTGTTGATATTAACTGGATTATTAACATCCAATTTGTCAAATTCTTCTTCCTTTTTTTTATTTTTATTTATTTTTATTTTTATTCACCTTTGACGTGACCTCAAGGACAAAAAATAGTTCAAATTGTGATCTAGTGACGGCTGATAGCATTCGCTTTGGGGGTACTTCCAAACTTTTTTAATCTAATGATGATCTGTTAAGCGAATTTTTCGGCAAAATATCTAAATTAGCAACATAAACAAATGTACTCAAAATTTGATTAGGAAACATCCCATATGATCTGCAGAACTCAGAAGACACTTCTGAGTGTGAAAATGTGACATTTAGAAAACATAACAAGAAGTAGACAGACACATAAAGAGAGCTGGCACCTTAGGTTTTTAAAAACAAAAATCTTGAATTATTGCTGGGATCACCGATACAAAATAAATACTTCCGAATGAGAATTCTTTTTTATCTGCATTAGAAGCACTTTAAAATTACGTTGAACCTTGTGATGATAT
>JAGKTI010030873.1:0-12274 GCA_018397915.1 Birgus latro
TAGAGAGAGAGAGAGAGAGAGAGAGAGAGAGAGAGAGAGAGAGAGAATGTGTGGTCACTATCTGCTCAGAGGTGGTGTCTATCTATCTATCTATTGCCAGACACCATAATCCCGTAAGGGGTGGCCATTTGACTTTGAGTTATCTATTTTACGGGAAGGGGCACTAACCCTCCACCAACCCACTTGTTGACACGTAGGGAGCACGTATAGTTTGGTTATATGGTTACCACCCAGCGTTGTATATGGTTTCTTGGCTTACAGGAAACCATTTGGCTTGTCAC
The DNA here is from genome assembly GCA_018397915.1 of Birgus latro. Classification (NCBI taxonomy): domain Eukaryota; kingdom Metazoa; phylum Arthropoda; class Malacostraca; order Decapoda; family Coenobitidae; genus Birgus; species Birgus latro. The sequence goes on from JAGKTI010030873.1 coordinate 282, forward strand.
TCAATGTAAAGCCACCTGTAAAGGAAAGAAAAGCAATAAGAAGTGACAGGAAAGATGGGAGAAATAGGAAGAGAGGAGGGCAGGCACAGAAAAAGAATGATAGAGGCTAAGGAAGAAGTAGGCAGCACTACATCAAGTAAGTGGATGATGGTCGCCACCACCTACCACCATAGAGGTGGTGTACCTTCCTTAAAAAATTACTCATGCATAAAGCAATATGCCAGTATTATATTCATCTTTGTTATTTTACTGATGCTCTAAATGAGATTTACACTGAAAAGCTCTTCACAAATTTTACAGTACTAAAAGCCATGAAAGCTTACTGTGTGTGTTACACTCCGCACTTTTTCACCAAGTGTTATGAATCTCAGTTCTTGGAAAAACTTATCATACAGTTTCCAAAGACTGTAATCTTTCATTTGGCAAATCCTGACATGATTCTATCCATTATACCATCCATCCATCTATCATCCAATCCTACGTTGTCCCATGAGGAGCGCAGGAGCCCGGGGCTAGGCAAGTTGGTCCTGACATTTAAGATGAGCACTTAATAATATTAAGAACTGTACGGCCAAAATCGCTTGAGGTCGAGATCAGTGACCAGAATTTTTAAAGGCATGGTATTCCTTTTGATTTGAGGATACATCTCAGTTCTGCTGCAATCCATTTTTCCACATAGGTGCATATTTTAGCTGCGCAGTGGACCATGGCACTATACTTTCCGGATTCATCGGCTGATTTTGAAAGGCAGAGGTCTCAGGTATGGTGAATAAACATCAATAGCGCTGTCCTGGGCCCCTAGCGGCGGGTGCACAAACTATGTGGCGCTACCCATGAGAAAAACCCTCTGCAGGAGCTCAGTGGGTTCATATGATCTTTGATTGTTTAAGTGCCATATATCCTTCATTTACTGTGTAAGATACAATTTCATTATACCCATTTACCATTTTTCCTTACAGATGTACATCCAACACCTAAAAATGTAAGTACATCCAACATCCAAAAACATGGCAGCGATCAATACTCAGACAACATATTAATAATCGCATGTAGACTGTTCCTAAACTGTGATAGATGCAAATGACAACCTTCCACTTCTATTAAATTATGATAAATAAGACATTTTTTCTCCAGTATTATATGTAGATAAATCAATAAATATTACTTTCAGTAAAGTAACACAAAAAGTGCAGAATAGAAGATAATTCAAGTTGACCACAATTTTGTATTTTACATTAAGTTATCTAGCGAGCAGTGGCATCTATTTACAGTTTGTGGGGGCTCCAATTAAATGGGTCATCACTCATTATTCATTCACTCAACATTCTAGCCACCAGAATCATGACTCCAGTGTATTGGTATGACCATCCCTCCCCCCCCTTTTTTTTTTTAATAAACAGAGTGCTTCATAATACTTATCAAGTGGAAATAATGTTTTAGTTAATTATTTAGACCCAAAGCCCATACAGCTTTATTTGACTTTTTAGCACCATAAGGTATTATGGTTGTTTCTGATAGGAAAATATGTCTAGTTTATGTAACTGAACATCTTATAAATTTCTGTTGAGCCGTTTTCTCTAAATATGCTATAAAATGAGAGTATTGTCACACCGCACAGTGATGCAATTTCACAAGAAATATTTTTATTCAATACAGTGCACCCTCACACAATGCAAGTGTATGGGCAACAGAAACCCTCGCATTCTAAGATTTCGCATTGTGTGAACCAAAGAACTTACGGGAAAAATGGTATATGGTGGACAGACCACTCAGGGCTTGGTCTTCGGGTTCCCTTCCAACCTACTCTACCCTGTTAATACTTTGTCTAATTACTTCAAGTTGGACCAACAAACAGAACACCATGTACCTTTATTTAAGTGACTTCTGGGCTTGTTAAGAAGGAAGGGGGTGGGTGGGAATACGAGGCTCGGGGCGTTTTACTCTTGTGGGGCGCCCCGTTACTCTCACTGTCACTGCTGAGGTCTCAAGGAGGAGCCATAAAGCCTTCAAAGTCGACAGCTGAGACCAAGATGAACAGGTGGGTACTGCTAGGATGCTAAAACATACCACAGGATGCAAGGTACAACATGAGTTCTCACGGCAATATGGAGGAGAAGTGTTTGTTTACCCAGGAAAGTGGGAAGATGGCATGCAGATAATTTGACTGCCGCCAGCCATTTTGAATCTGGCTCACTGCCAGCCACCTGCCTTCATGTGACTCACTCACATTGTGCAGCCCGACACTCGTAGTAATGGCAGGAAGACCATTTTTGCCTTGGAATCATACAGCCGATTCGCATGTTGAGAAGTCTGATTCGCAGCCTTCGCATTTGATAAAAATAAGCATTTTCTGGGTTGACCTCGCATTGTAGGTGTTTCGCATCATGTGAATTCGCATTGTGTGGGGCTGCACTGTACTAGATTTACTATTACTCGATCAATTTTCATCCCATTAATATAAATAAGGTGCCATTTTAATCAGTGAATTATCTTCTCTAAATTGAATATAAATACAAACTGGTTTTATTTATCATCAAGGTACTTAGAGGGAATATATGAATGTAATCTTAATTTCCAGTGAAATTCGGTAATGATTCTCTTTATAGATCGATATGATAGCTTATTAGCATGGAAAAAGAAACCGATCATGGTGTCTGTAAAGGGAACTTGCATCTTGCACTTGAGAGGAACAAAATCCCATGGAATAAATGTGAAACCATTTAATGAACATCTGCAGGCCTGAGTGACAGAATGTGACAGTAGGAGATGTCAAATACAGAAGTCATCCAGGTACTTTCTGGTATTACCTGACACCTCTGATGATACTGTGGGATATAATTCTCTCTGTTATAGCAGTTTTACAGCCACTTTGAGTACACAAGAATCAGACACTTCAAGTAAATCTGAAAGTGAACTTGTTCAATCAAGCTACTCAGATCTCTAGCTCCACTGGCATACTTGAAAATAAATGCTTTTTCTGTTCTAAAACAACTAAAAAGTTCAAAGGAAAAAGAGAATTTCTTGGACTATATGAAATGGACATTGCCAAAATGAACATACAACAAGCAGCAACAATACCCAAAGATGACAATATATTGACACAAATAACTGCTATAGACATGAACTTAATGGATGAGAAATATCACCCCACTTGCAGAGGTAACTATCTACATGGTGCAGAAGTTGCACAGATGAACTCCAAAAAAAAAGGTATGTATGTATGTAAAGATGAAAAAACACAACGAAGCCTTCAATGCACTGAAAGCTTACTCTGACATAACTCTGACTGGTAATGAAGGTTCTGAGTTTCTGACATAACTGTATGCATGTTATGTAAAGAACCCTGATGATGATTCAGCTTACCCTGTTTCACATTTATGTGATTAAATTATGCAGGAATATCCCAATGATCTGAAAACTCTTAAACATTCAAACAAAACTGGCATTATCATCAACAACAGCAAAATTAGCCTGGAAGTTGCAGCAAAAAATGCAACATTTGATGAGATGTCTGTGCAGGAAATGGCACATTACTTGCAATCCCTGATTCTCAAGAATCAAAGGAATATAGAATCTTTACCACAGCCAGTAACACCAGAATCTGCACTGTCAGGTCAAGGAAGCCACCCAAAAAAGTTTTAGATTTTTTTCAGAGTATTATACACTGGTGGTTCGTCAACCAAAGAAAACAATGACCGCATTGAAAGACTAGTAAAATCATGATGATTTCACTACCACATGAGGCAACATAAAGCTATCCAAACACTTATCACTTGGGTTGTCACTCAAGAACTGGAGAGACCTTTGCAAAAACATCAGCTAATATCACTGCAGAACAAACTATGAATTCAGATGCTGTATTCAGCAGATCTATTGGTACTGCTGCTTTCAAACAGTCAGATCCAGCAAGGAGAAAATGGATGATCACCCATTCTGTAAGAAGGTCACCTCTTGGCAATACGTGGCATGAAGACTACCAAAAACATCTCAAAGTCTCTAAAGCCTTATTGCATCAATAAAGACAATATAGATCTGAAAAAAGTGACTGAAGGTACTGAGAGAACCATGAGCCCTTTCTGAGCCAGATACAGATAACAATCTCTACTGCATGATGACAGGTGTTAGAGTCAATGATGATATAAAGAATGATCTGAGATGCTTGGAGAAAGGAAGTGAATGGCACCTGGAACTTCTTGATGGCTGTTTTAGAGACAGTGATAGGTTTGAGCCAATACCTAGAAGGAAGATTAAAAATTCTGCTTCATCAGCAGTTGTTCAGAAACTGAAGATGAAGGAGATGTAAGCTGTTGTGCTTAAAGGCACCAGCAATCTCTTTGGCAGGCTGCTGTATCTGAGTGTACACAAGACTATTCACCTCAATGAGGTTTTTCAGCGTCCTCTTACACCAGTCCTACCTGCCCTGGCATGCTTAACTCAACAAGATCAACAAATCCAAGCTTCTCCACAAACTTGAGACACTTACTAACAATAAGCCACCACTAGAAACAGATACTGTCACTGTATATGCCATGTTCTTCAAACACACTTTACAGAATCCACCAAATACAAATGGGAAGTTAACTGAAGTTCTACAAAAGCTATATTGTCTGGTTCCCAAAGTTCACTTTGTCTGTGATGTCTACAAAGCATCATCCTTAAAAGAAGAGGAGAGAAACAGATCGGCTGGCACTGACATGATAAACAGTACCCTCGCATCCAGTACGGTATTTTTGTCAGACAGTACTACCATACTGGACTAAATCCGTACTGGACAAACTACAGACCTTATGGGAAAAATGAATAATGTCAGACAAGCATTGAAAAAGTCCCCCCAAAATTCAACTTAACCCGAGGCGTCCCAATGACGTACGGGTACGTTGCAACGTTTTGTCACGGTGACACCCATCGACGTACCCGAGAGTCGCGCAATTGCAAGGTCAGTCATTTGCACATTTTTCAAGTTTCACGGGTTATTTTTGGTAGGCGTATGTGACAGACCTTCCTCTATCAGCTGTCAAGCAGGGATACTGCCTGGCCCCACCTGATCCCCCCTCCCCCCCCCCACACACTCAGCAATTCACCTGTTAGCAGTGAACTTGCCAGTACAGACATGTCGCGCCACGGTCTCTCCAATGAAGAAATTCATGGTGAAAGTGATCCCTGAGGTGGAGGACAAAGAAATAAAGAAGCTAGAGGAAGAAACAAACAGAAGTGATGAGGTGGTAATGTCGTAAAGGAAGGTGCCATATGTGGTGTGTTTGGTTAGTGAACAGTGCTTATATTGCCTATATTATTGTGTGAAAACCAATATAGTCTTGTACTACACATAAATTCGTACCAAATAAATAAATAAATAAATACGTAATTTAAAGTGGCTTGAATTAGTTAACCCTCCCCTAGTTCGTTTTCTTTGAAGACAGGTACCGTGAGAGAGAACGAAATGGTAAGCCTGACTGTCACCGGTAGCAACATTTATAAGCTCAGGAGGGCGATTTTTCCATGTTTCTCACCAAAAGCGGAGGTTTGAGCCAAAAAAAAAAAAAAAAAAAAAAAAAAAAACGAAATTGCTCAGGATTGGGGGGTATTGGAGGTGGGAAATCGGTCGGGACTTGATGAGATGACTACATTTTGACACAACTAAGATTTTACCAACCTTTAACCCCTTAAGCGCGGGGATGTCGGATGTGGTCCTTGCACATCCTGCGGGGATATTCACACTCCGACTGACTTTTTAAAAATATTTACCAAAAATCAGTTATTAGTCTTAGAATATTATAATTAAATATGCATATGGTACATACCTTCAGCTTTTTCCTGGGATGTTTGCTGAGCCTTCGTCAACTACCGTAGGACTTGTGGAGACTTCTGAAGTTGGGTAATGAAGTCTCCACTTTACACTTCCCGACATCCCGTAATATGATTACCACAGCCTGATATTATCACTAGAAACACTAGTCAATGATTTTCAAGTAGTTTGGAATCCATACTAAAAAAAAAAAAAAAGTGAAAGCAATGTAAATTACGAGAGCGTACAAGCCTCCCACCCGAGCTCGTTAGCCGCTGGTATTCTGTCATTTATTATTCATAAACACACTCACACTTTATATTCCTAGTACTTTATTACACTTACATATATCTACAGTATTTATCGATAAGTTTACTTCGGTAATAGTAGTTTATTTTCATTCCAGGCATTCACTTTCTCGTTCAGTAAACTACGTAGAAAGCGAAGCTTTCACTTTCTCTGTCATTACTCCAAATATCAGTCACTATCCATCATTATCATCGATAATTCAGCCAGTACATGTCCACAGCAGAGTCACTTAGTCCTTTACTGCTTCCCACAATGTTTAGTAGGGGTAGAGGTCACAGGGCCCTTTGCAGAAGCGGCAGAAATGGAGAGGCACAAGTGCGACATGATTCCACCTTGAAGGACGGCACTGAACTGAATGATGTAGTGTATATGGGCAGCCAAGGGTTGACAATGTCGGCTGCTAATTTATATGCTATGAAATAATTCGTAGGAAATCTAGACAATACATAATAAATTAGGTAGTTCCAGGTGAATGTAAATATCACTCAGGCTTCTCCCTTCCTTTCTTATATATCATTATATTATGAGAATAGGTCATACGGCATATTTCAAGGGGAAATAACCAGGGAAAATTAGCGAATGAGTGCACATGGGATGTTGCTAGGTGATAATTAGCAAATTCCAGGTGTATGGCACTATCAATTACCTTATTTTTATATATATATATATATATTATTTTGTATAAGAATAGGGAATAGGGCTCATTTCAATGGATGAAATCAGTGGAAAAATCCGGGGAAGATTTGTGTAGCGCAGCGCAGCCGAGCAGGCAAGAGGAGAGGGTAATGGAGGGGAGCCAAGGAGGGGAGGCAAGAACGGGGGAAAATGGCTAAATTGTCAACAATGGATGGGAGTACTGATGACATTCGCAGCTCTGACTATTGTTGGACATTGGCAGTACTGATAGATGATACAAGTCACCACTTGAAAGCCCGGGCGAATTCAAAACAACACAGAATCACATAAGTGACGCCCCGTGGTATGATCCATTGCGCCCGAGTGTCACGATAGTGCTGATCCACGGTTAAGGGGTAAAGGTGAAAGATGACAGGCTTGGGGGGGGGAGGGGGGGTTCCGAGGCTGTAGAAGGTCCTACTGACCTCCTGGAGGACAGGCCTTCAGGATCCTGAGGAGGCCTCTCTACCTCAACCTCCCTCATAAATCCCTCATAGTCACACACTGACACATCATCGTCGTCTTCATCAGGGGGAAGTGCAATACCACAACTTGACTGGAACATGTCACAAGTCACGAGGAATGTGTACTGGACTGGTACAGCAGTACTAGGGAAACGTTCCTTGGTGCTGACCATCTTCCCTCACGAGAGCGGGTAGTAGCACTGGACACAGAGCGTCAGTACAAGAGAAGAACTCCTCGGATTTGGCCCACTTTGCGCAGCCAATCCATACTAGCCCAACAAATCCATACTACAGTAATAAATAATTTTTTTTTTTTGCCGACCATACTGGACGAGAATAATACTGGACAAACGCGTACTGGATGCGAGGATACTCAATAACAGGACTAGACCAAAAGAGACCAAGGGACTGGCATGAACCACTGATGTCACCTAGATTCAAAGAGGCCTTGTTCAAATTCTTGTGTCAAGAGTGGAGTTGTACACACAATGCCAAGTATATACTGTACTTTGATAACTACATTACATTTTTAGGATTTGGGTGACTTTAAACTCCCTCTTTTGTCTTTATTCCTTCACTGTTTCCTGTTTCTTCTGCCTATGGGTGACTCTACACTGAGTGACAAGCCAACTGGTGTCCTGTAAACCAGAAAACCATTAACCCCTTTACCGCGGGGTTGCTGGAGGCGCGCCGTGCCCATCCAGCAGGGCAAATCCGCGCTCCGACTGACTTTTTAAAAATATTTGCCAAAAATCAGTTATTAGTCCTAGAATATTATAATTGTATATGCTTATGGCACATACCTTCAGCTTTCTCCGTAGGACTTGTGGAGACTTCTAAAGTTGGGTAACTAAGTCTCCACTTTACACTTCCCGACATCCCGTAATATGAATACCACTGCCTGATATCAACACTAGAAACACTATTCAATGATTTCCAAGTACTGTAGTTTGGAATCCATACTCAAAAAAAAAAAAAAAAAAAAAACTGTGAAAGCAACATAAAATACGAGCGTGTACGAGCCTCCCACTTGCGCTAATTCGCCGCTCGTATCGTCATTTCTTATTCATGTACACACTCACACTTTATTATTTCTAGTACTTTATTACACATATATATCTACAGTCCTTTACTGCTTCCCACATGATGTTTAGTAGGGGTAGAGGTCACATGGCCTTTTATAATGGGCACAAAAGCGGCAGAAATGGAGAGGCACGACTGCAAAGTGCCTCACCTTGAAGGATGGCAGTGAACTGAGATGTACGTATCTCAGTAGCCAAGAGTTGAAAATGTCAGCTGCTAATGTATATGCTAAGAAATAAGTCGTAGGAAATCTAGACAATACATAAAAAATCAGGTAGTTCCAGGTGAATGTATGTATCACTAAGTCTTATATACATTTATATTATGAGAACAGCTCATACGGCATATTTCACAGGGAAAAAAGCAGGGGAAATTAGTGAACGAGTGGTTTTTTTTTTTTTTTTTTATGTGTCCAACTCTGGGCATAGGCTTCACAGCCTGCTATCATGGCCCAGCAGTCCTCCTACATACCATGTCACCACTTCGGTGCTAACACCCACCGTCCATATTGAATACATGCCAGGGCTGTCTCATACAGGACTGGTGTATTGGTATTAGCGGGGGTATTTTTACGACATGTCGGAGGGTCTTCTGGTAGATCAGTAAAGCCTGATTTGCTGAATTTCAAATCCTTAAACTGTTCCCTGCCCCAGCGAGGATTCGAACCAGGGTCCGTGGGACCGCAGGCCACCTCTCTACCAATTGAGCCACCGCCTCCCCCGAAGGTTGGATGTTGCCAAGTGATAATTAGCCAATTCCAGGTGTATGGCATTATCAATTACCTTTTTTTTTTTTATATATATATTATTTTGTATAAGAATAGGGCATAGGGCTCATTTCAATGGATGAAATCAGTGGAAAAATCCTGGGAATATCTACGTAGTGCAGAGCGGCTGAGCAGACGACACAAGAGGGTAATGGAGGGGAGGTAGGGAGGGGAGTCTAGAATGGGGGAAAATGGCTAAATTGTCAACAATAGATGGGAGTATTGATGACATTAGCAGCTCTGACTACTGTTGGACATTGACAGTGCTGATAGATTATACAAGTCACCACCTGAAAGCCCGGGCGAATTCAAAACAACACAAAATCACAAAAGTGATGCCCCGTGGTATGATCCATTGCACCCGATCATCACGGAAGTGATGACCCGCGGTTAAGGGGTTAACCATGCTGAGTGGTATCCATATAACTAAATTAAGGCGCCTGGTGGTTTAGTGGGTAATTAAGGCGCTCAAATCGGATTGAGCTGGTGAAGGTTTATATCCAAGGAGCGGTTGGTGATATTGCTCACGTAATGCCACTCAGGGATAAGTGAGGCTGGTCACTCATCTTAAATGTCAAGACCAAATTGCCTAGCCCAGGGCTCTTACACTCCTCATAGGGCAATGTAGGATTGGATGATGGATGGATGACAACATTTCTACACTTACGCAGAACACAGGGGCATTAGAGATGAAGTTACAAATCACATGTCAACATGAGGAAACAGACATCCAAATGCCATTCCACCTATATTATGTTGCTGGTATGTGTCTCAATGCTCATACTGTAGTTAGAACATTTGTCTACCAAGTCTGTCAGACTGAATCAAAGCCCAGAGTCTGGGTGGATGTTGGACTGAGAGTAACAACACAAGAAGATTTATGTCACTAAGTTGGCTAAGTGTGACATCACTGAGTCTTTACCATGTCTACATGCATACACAGAATGTGATGTTACGGCTGCATTTATGAACAAAGGAAAAGTAAAGCCCACTGAAATGGTCATGAAAAACAAGCTCTATCAAGGTACATTTTCAAGGTTAGGTAATGACTTGGATACTGAACAGGCTACACAAGTTGGCCTGGTGAAATTTGTGTGTGCACTGAATGGCAAACCTCACATGGATAGCATGAATGATCTTAGATATGCTACTTTTCAACAGCAGTATGCACCCAACAAGATAAACCCCTCAAAAGAATCAAAGGAATGAACCCAAGCACACTAGCTCCCTGTCAGTCTGTTTTAATCAACAAAGCTCTACATTGTAACTATGCTGTGTATGTCTGGAAGCATGCACACCTTGTAAATCCTTATACTGCACCACCTGAAGGCCATGGCTGGGTATTGAAAGACAACAAATAACATGTTAATTGGTTTGATTGTGATCATGTTCCTCGGAGCATCATCTCAGTGTTAGAAATGGATTCATCACAACAATACATATAAGATGAGGATTTGGAACTGACTAGTGTGCTGTGTGAATCAGATGGATCTGATGATGATTGGGAGTGAATAAGTATAATCATCATCATCATCATCATCAACCAGACCTCCTTCTCCCTCCTAGGGCAGAGTGACGAGCTGCAATGTCCTGAAAGGCCAAATTTGCCCAATCCAATGGGCCACACTTCCATTCATTCATTGTTCAAGCCCCCAGAATCCTGACTCTATCAGATGAGCCAAAAACATTCACCAAGATCTATGGCTTCACATAAACGTATCTGATGAGTCAATCCAGACACTGTCACATTAAAAAGGGGTGCCAAATCCCTGCTCAAGCACTTCTCCTCATACTATTCATCCAGCCAGCTTGATCTCTGGTCAGGTCACTAGCCTCACTGACCTCCAAACTTCTCCTCACACACTCATCCACTATATCTCTCCACCTTCCCCATGGCCTACCTTGCCTCCTCCCTCCTTCAAATTCACTCAGATATATATTTTTCACCACTCTATTGTTATCCATTCTCTCCACATGGCCATACCATCTCAGCACACTCTCTTCGATTCTGGTGTCCACAGAGTTCCTCACTCCACATCTTTCAAGAATTACATTATTTCATATCCTATCCACTCTCTGTATTCCACATACATTCCTCAGCAGTCCCATCTCCACTGCTCTCACTCTTGAATTTTCATTTTCATGTCACACCATAAGTATCAAGAACTTAATTTTCTTTTGAGTCTGACTGAGGTTGTCATATCTGACTAAAGGATATTATGAAAATACAATGAAGAACCAATGGGTACTACTTATGCTTGCACTTTACGGTACTAACACGATTATTAAATTAGTTGCTGTTATTACAGCATTTAGCCCAACTCACATTCGGTGTGGAAACTATGTTTTTCCAATACTTTAGATAGTTCTTATGCATCAACACCATCAACTTTCACCATCTACTACTCCTTTTAAGTTCATAACTTGCTAAAATGTGAATTATTGGTAAATTTCACTGAAAATTAAAATTACATTCATATATTCCCTCTAAGTACAACGATAATCAATTATAACCAGTTTGTATTTATATTCAATTTAAAGAGGATAATTCACTGATTAAAATGACACCTTATTTATATTAATGGGCTTAAAATTGTTCGAGTAATAGTAATCTGAATATCAGATAAAAATATTTCTCATTAAAATGCGTCACCATGTGGTATAACAGTGTTCTCAGTCTACAGCATACAATATTTTGAGAAAACAGCCTAACAGAATTTTGTAAGATGTTCAGTTCCAAAAACTAGACATATTTTCCCATCAGAAACAACCATTAGAGCTTTTGGTGCTACAAAGCAAATAAACCTGTATGGGCTTTGGGTCTAATTGATGTGCTTCATATTGCCCATCATGTGAAAAAAGCCTGTAAGAGAGAGAGAGAGAGAGAGAGAGAGAGAGAGAGAGAGAGAGA